>CM021107.1:276244595-276441927 GCA_007115665.2 Sequoiadendron giganteum
ATCATCCATCTGTGTTAGTACCATAGCTTGATCTTGTGTTCATATCATGTTCTACCCTAATACTACTTGGCACATTCCTAAGGTCAATTTTTCCTGCCTATATCGAAGTATTCTATCACACCATGCTGGGGGCATGTTCTTGTACCTGCATCGGATTGGATTTGTGTATATTCTTGTGATCTTCCTTAAAATAAGAAAATCCAAAAACCATTCGTAATATCCTTCAAAATCCCAAAAACATCAAAAAATTAAAAAAAATTTGAATCTTGTCAAAAGTCCAAAAAATCAAAAGTGGTGTCATCAGTCGAACTACATCATCTCTAAGCTTGAAATTAGGCAAGGTTGATCTTTGATCATCCCCCGAGACACCTTAGCTTAGTCCTTTCAGAATCCATTTCATCAATAATCAAGTATATTTTAGTTGAACTATGTGGTCTCTACGTGTATAACATAGGAAAGGCTAATCTATTGATTAGCTCCCGAAACCCCTAGGATAGGTCTTTAGGTAAGGTTCTTGGTCAAAATCGCATAAAATACCAAAACATTTGAAAAAGCTCAAAATCCCAAAAATAGTCTCAAAACATTTCAAAACATCAAAAATATCCAAATATTTGAAAAAATCCATCCATCTCTATCCCACTTTCACCTAAAAGAATCTCATTCATAAAAAATCAATCATCATTTTCATCCTTCGGTAAAATAATTGGAAGCAAGTCTATTAGGTTTAAAAGTAAAAGCTCAATAATCAAAGTCTCAAGTCTAGGTTAGTAAGTAGTCAAGTTGGTCAACTCTTGGTATCAATAGCTTATCATCCAGTCAATCCCATATCATTTGATAACAACATGTCCTAGGATGCATCCTTTCCTACAATGGACATAGACATTAGGTATCACCATAGTTTAGTTTTGGCTAGCGGTATGAAGAACATTAGCTTGTTTATTTACTTTATCTAGTCCTTTTGACTTATCTTATTTCACACTCATTCTAAGGACCTCTCAATGATGCCTAATCAAAATGGTTTAGAGAGAAAGGAATGTGGTAATGATCATTATATTTTTATAAATTGTGCTTGCTTGATATTCTTGTAATATAACTTCATCATGCGTGCTTTGTTTGGTTTGTAGGGAGGGTGTTCTAGGTATCTTGTTGACCACATAGGAAGGCTTTCTTTTCTATGTTTTGGTCTAAAATGTTTAGAATATGTGAACTACATTTTGAATGAGGTTTTGTATGTCATGTGTTAACATGAGTAATCCCATCATATTATCGCTTCAAACTCCATCACACTAGGTACCATGCCATCTTCGTTCTTTATACCTTGATGCCTCATACCTAAGTGTATTATCAAACATAAGGTAAATTGCCCTTTTAAAATCCCAATTCCTAATATCATTATTATCATCATCAATAATAAAGTAGGCTTGTTGGATCTTCTTTCTTTTGTTTTCTTTCCATACTAATAGGGTACCATGACAGTTACGCAAAAACATTAATAAAATGCATCCACCCGACATCCACCGATTATGAACATAATGCATATCAAATCATATAGGAAACATAGATGCATTGCATTTCATCATAGATATTATCACATAATCATTATTAGGTCATCCATCAGATATCATATCACATGCATCATCATTATAAATTATAAATCATTACATATTCATACTCATATCAATCATAGTAATCTGATAAGGATAATAATCATTTACATTTCATTCCATAATATTTCCATCCATGAATCATTAGAAAATAGGAATCATCATATCATTTCATATCATAAAAAATCATTTTACCACATAAAAATTAGATTGTATAATCATCTCACATATCATATCATTTCAGATAAATACATTCAAGCCATTACATTCATATTATTGCACTACGTTCATTTACATATCTGAGGTCACCTCGCATCATACATTATTATAATCATTTCACATCAACACATTACATTTATTATCACATAGGCATTATCAAATCATCCATTACATAGACCATGTATTGTATTTTCACATATCATAAGTCATTACATATTCATATCACATCACTTTTATCATTGCATTACATTTTACAAATATATCATAAATACCAAGCCTCATCTCATATCATTATATTAATATTCGATTATATAAAAGAGATCACATAAACATCATCATAACATCCACATATCATCCATCATAAATGCATAAGTAAACAAAACAAAAAAATTACATTTACATATCATCGCATACATTTCATAATCATAGTACATCACGTAATCCATTAAGATATAATTTAGAGAATAATTTACATATCATAACACATTGCATCCATATATCATCCATCATAAAGGCATAGAAAATATACAAAAAGAAATGCATTCATAATCATGTGCATCCATGAAAGATCTACATCACTTCATTGCATCACACACCACATCATCATCACATAAAATAAATGCATCTCATAAGATAGAATCATACTATTTTCATATCATATCATATAAGAAACTAAATACATCCATTCATCATGCATCACTAAAATAGGACATTTCATAAATGAATCGAATCATCTCATATATATATATAAATGTAGTTATCATGGTACAAAGATCGGGATCAAATGTGTCTAAATCAAGTATACAATACAAATCAGGGCTATCAAAAAATGATCCCATGGATCAAAAATGAATGTTGTCTCTAATCAGAGAAATGGAGAGCTATCCCTACTTGCTTCTACCCTCTCCCACCTATTTCTCTGCATGCTCCTCGGGTTGTCTCATCCCTATCTACTAGGAATACTCTAGCACTTGATCCACTGCTGATATTGCCTTCCTATAATGCAGCTTATAGTACATTGTCTCTCTCACTACCTCATGGTATGCCTATGTAGACATTGTCCTGCCCTAGGATGCAGAGTCCATACTCTCAAGTTTTTGTCATTAGACTATCTCCTTGTCCCACTCTGATCAGGCATAATCTCTCTCTATAGTAAGAGTCTGGACCTGCTATCTAGATTGGTACATCTCAGCCATGAGTACCTGCACTTGTGCTTGAACCTATTGTATGAGAACATCTCTATGATCTAGCTATGGTGGTGGTGGCAGGGACTGCTACTGTTGGTCCCTCAAAACCTCAATCTTTCCATCCTCATCTATGGGCTGCTCTTAGGGTAATGTCTTTTGTGGTTTCTCTCAGGGTGGTGTCTGTCATGGCTACTCTTGGGGTGGTTTCTAATGTGTATGTTGTGGAGGTGGTTCTCCTCCTCTCCCGCCATCCTCTTTGCCTCCCCACCCTCGGCCTACTAACCTGCCTATGGGCCTCCACTATACAGGTGTTGCACATAGATTTTTAAGTTGCAAGGGTGGTCTAAACCATGTTGTGTAGGCTTGTGTCACCCTTGCATCCCCCTATCCCTAATCATATGGCCATGACCTAGCCATTAGCTATCTAAATGATGTAAAAAACTCATCAATTAGGATAGGTCTTCCCCATGCTTTCTCCATCATAGTACGGGAAAAGATGGCCACATATTGGTCATCAAGATGATCTTGCCTATGCCTAAACTATCTGGCCACTCTATCGGGGAGATACCTCTCTACCATGGTATGCTCCCTCCCTTGCATAAGTTTGTCCTGGTGTACAAAGAATATCTACTAAACATCATCATACCAGGGACCAACAACAAGCCAAGGCCGCCAAGTGAAGTTGGTCATCTCATCAATAACCCTCCTCCAGTGAGGGATTCCACCTCCCCGTCTATGTGTGAAAGTATTTTGGGCCCCTCCATATCCCCAAAAAATGGGATCATCTCGCTCTAGGGCAATTGGTGTGACCTGAGGGTGAAGCACTACTAAATGCACCCAAGCCTAGACATGTAAGAGTGTGACACCTTCCCTAATGGCCCTATTGTCCAAATAGGTAAACTTGTGAAGGTCTCAGTAGAGCAAATCCAACATCACTGGCCCCATGCAAAACACTATCTCCTAAAGAGCATTCGCTGTCAGGCAAGGCCCCATTCAAGACTGCAATATCATCCTCACTGATGTAGTGCCATAAGACTTGAGATGATCATAGCTACAACCAGTTTGAAAATTGGAATTGTACCTCTATACCTCTCGAGCTCTATCTACCCCTTAGAAAAGATGAGATCATCAAGCCCCATAATCTCGAAGCATGCGTCCCTCCTAACATCCACATCATAAATAACCCTCCTCATGGATGGGTAGCTGAAGGATAGGCCAGATATCCTCTAATGTGACTGTAGCCTCTCTTATGGGTAGGTGAAATAAGGACATCTCACTATGCCATCTCTCTGCTAGGGAAATCATCATGCCCAAATATGTCCTCATAGGGCTACGTATGCAACGTACCAAAACCCAATCACACCAAGATGCTCTTGGAGAAAATCATGCATACCAATTAACCAACTAAAAATTGGGGGTCGCTGCTCCCATGAAAGCAGTATCTCGAGGTCCTCCTATGCAAAAAAAGCCACAACATCAAGTTTCATTAAAAATCAAGACCTTGCCCTGAGTTTTCGCAATTGAAACGACTAATGCAACATTATCTGCAATTGTGACATTGTTTACAAATTCCAAATTGCACCATTGAGACCCTTCTAAACACTAAACTGCACTATCATGATGCAATTTGACCGTGACCCTAAACCCAAAACCTAAATTGGACCACAATGGTATAGTTTTCATATGCACCTGAGTTTTCCTAAAACCCTAATTTCCAAACTCTACGACGATGGTGCAATTTGCAAATACAACCCCAGTTTTGACCTTCCAGTGGTAATAAATTGTGCTGCTTGACCTAAATTTGACTTTGACCCCTATTAGATGCACTTTAAAAAGCGAAAGGACAAGGTGGGTAAGGGTCACATACTAGTGGTCCTAAAGTGACTTGTCGTTGGTACACTCACACTCGATCAGACACATTTCAGGGAAGCACTTGTTGCACCATCTCAATCAATTTTCAAAGCTCAAAATATAAAAATATCAAAAGGCTGTGCAAATGAATTGAAAGTGACCCCTTGAGGCCTATCTAAGCTTGAAATTTAGAGCTTTTTTACCCTGTTTAGCCATTCAGCTATGGTTTTGGATCCCCGATCCTATTTTTTCCCAACCCAGGGTTGTTCTGCACATTTTAGCATGTTTTTGGCATCTTGGACCCTTTCTAGACCCCTCAGGCAGTTTGTCCTCTTTTTTCGTGAAATCACCAAAAAAATCTAAATTTTTGTCTTATCTCTCAAGGGGGCAGTATACTAGCGTAATCCTTCTCACTAGGGTAGCAGTAGGGCATTTAAAAAAAATAGAAAATTTTGAATTTTGATCTTGGCAGTTTATTCTTTGAACCAATTAATAGGTACATTACTTCAGAGAGGGGAAAAATGTAGACACAAAAATATACAGATTGATCTTGCGCACTTGATCTTGATTTCACTAAGACCAGTTCATCTTGAATCATCCCCTTTACTAATCAATTTAATTGAATAATGTTTATTTGATTAAATTCATCATATTTCCTCTCTTAATTAAATAAATCAAATTTATCTGATTAAGCTACTCGCTTCTATTAATTAAATAAATTATTTTATTTAATTAATCATGTAATCCCTCTTGTAATTAAATAATTCACTTTATTTAATTTCTCTCCAAAGTCATCTCTTTTAAATTAAATAAATTGATCTTTATTTGATTTAAAACTAACATCACCCTCTTTCGATTAAATAAATCAATCTTTATTTAATTAAATCTAAAATCCATTATTCCTCTCAACTTCGATTTATTTAAATCCTAAAATCTAAGTCAAAATTGTCAAATCATCTAATTTCTACCTAAATTAATCAAATAATGATTAATCCTAATCCTAATCACTCCAATCCTCTAAATTTTGCAACTTGCACCAATAAATCGACTTAATTGATCTATTAATTCATCTATTTTCCCTCAACTTGGCATCAAAAAGGAATATTCTTCCAATTTGAAAATCCCTCCAAAAGGGATTACATCCAAAAAGGCATTAAAGGCCCCTTACATTTCCTTTTCCTTGAGCCAAGTGGCATTTACTGCATTTCTCCTCTCCCTCCAACTTGTCATTTCACAAATTTCAAATTCCACCTAATTACATTTATTTGCACATTCATAAAAATGTGCTCATTCCTCCTCCAATCACATGTGGAAAAGTGTCCTCCTCTCATTGGTTGGTTTTTTATCCGACATTCATCCATTTTATCTCTTTTCCCATCATTGTCTTCTATAAATAGAGTGCTTCTCTTATTTAATTGATCATCCACAATCCATGCAAGCTTACTATAATTAATTTCATCTACAATTTCATCCATTTTCATTCAATTTTCATAGTTTTATCAGGTTATTAGAAAATTGCATCAAGGAATCAAGAATTGTCATCAAATATCATCAAATCACATCAAGGATTATGGAAAGGGCCATTTTCCACATCCAAATGGCACCAATTCCCCCATGGGATTGAAATTTTTCTCATTAGATAGGATTTAATTAGCTTTTATTGTGTTGTTCTTCATTTTATTTCCTATTTTGATGTTTCAATATAATTTCATGGGGAATGATGATCTAACTTGCATAATGACCTAATCTTATGTTTTTTCTCTTGTGTTTGTGTAGGTAAAGGATCACCATTCACATAAATGGTTTAGAAATGCATCAAAAATTTCATTGAATGAATAAATTGAATTGTTCAGTAAAGAAGAAAACCAGTCAAAGGCGGTATCTTTCAAGGATCTAGGAATAAGTTTTTCAAAAAAAAAATCCTCAAGTAAAAAGTCACTACATAAGACAGTATAGGCACTGACATGGTTAGAAGGATCTCTCTTCCCTCTATATTTCTCAAATCTTGGCACCTCTACACCTTGTGGCATCGATGTTCGCAATATCTCCAAGGATAATAGACTGCTTTGGACAGAATATGTAGGTGGACCATTTTGATTTTCTTTGATGGTGGAGATTTGTTTTTGGAGAGATGAAATGGTCTGGAAAATTTGTGTTATGAGAGGTTCATCATTTGTATTATGATATGGAGGTGAAAGTGGTGAAGGAGTGTATTTTTTTGTAGGACAAGTAAATGGAATGCTTATAAATTGTAGTGTAGGAGATATAACTTGTGATGCCACATAGGAACTAGGGATGCTAGCAAGAATACCCAAGGAATGAATCACATTACTAAATTTTTGCAATGTTGTTGGGACTTGTGGGTTGGTATAGGTAGGTATTGAGGCTACTGTTGTAAGAGGAGGAATTTGGGTCCCTCCTTGACTTGTGACATTTCTTTCTAGTAAGGGACAACTATTGGTTGAGGGGAGATGTTTTCCAAATATTTCCACTATGTTTTCCACAAGTTCAAGGCCATCTTCACTTTCAAGAATGTGGTGAATTTTTTCTATGTTAGGGATGGCCGTAGTTGAAATTATTTAAAAGATTATTTGATGTTGTAAGTTTGCTAAATCCTCATGAATTTGAATGATGTTTTCTTGTGGAACACTATCATTTCTTTGCTCAACTTGCATACTACTTATAGGTAAAGAGTTGCTAAGGGTGTTATTCATGCCTAGTGTACTAGTGTCAATACTAGGAGTGGAAGATCTAGATAACCCAAGATACACAACAATTGTGCTATCACGGGATGACGAGTCTCAAACTTCTTCTCACTATGGTATTATAAATAGTAAGCCAAACATTTGTTGGCATATGTTGAAGGATATTGGCCGGTAGGTTTTGTCATTGATGGCAACCCAAGTCATGCAACCCAGGTCTTGCATCTAAATGAGCAACACTATTTTGGCTCCTACCGATAGAATAGAGGATCTAGTTAAAGGCATAAAAGGTGATCTGGTCATTCCACTGAATAGATATTTTGGGTTATGGATCTCTGAGGAAGGTCTGTAGAGGCTTGTAATATATTGGTTTTGATGTGCATGCACCGGTCAGTGATTTAGGAGGTACAATGCTCTAATTTGCTAATTATCTATGCTAGAAGTCCAACCTAGAAAAGATGGAACTCGCGGATGTATAAGATGGAATTAGTTATAAGTATCAATGTTGGATTAAATGTTTTTTGGGTCCTCTCTTTTTCTTAACAAACTTTGGAGGATGCGCATAAAGATTTTGTGGTGGATTTGGCTGACAAGTTAAAATATCTTAATACCTTCTGAAGCTGACTGTTGGATGAGCAAGTCCTTGATTGTGGATAAATAAGAGATTATTTTTATCATTCAAGAGTAATACAAGTGTGTACAAATATCAGGAACATGTGAATTGTGAGATCTAGCAGAGAAGTAATGCGAATATGATCATAAGTGATATGAAGTGCAGTATAGAGCAAAACAGGGTAGAGTGAAGTGTAAAGTTAGAGAGCAAACCCTAAATAAGATCCATGAGCTTCATCGGAACTGTTATCTAGCATGGTCAGATGCTATTATCTCAGTTCACCCTTTAGATGGTTTTAATTTGAATTTTGTAGGCAGTAAGTCTTTCTCTTTTGAGCAATGATCTCTAGAAAGTGTGCCTGAATGCAAGTGCATTCCTTTTGTAAACACTATATTTTAAGTACTAAAATTGTGGACTAATATCCACTGTGGTTTTTCCCCCAATAAGGTTTGCATGCAAAAATCTATATGTCATGGTATTGCATATGCTTACTTTGTATACAAAGATCTTTTCTTTAATACAATGGTGAAATGGTTTCATGCTTTGAATGAATGGATTTTTAATCATTGGTGAACATTGATTCACCCCCCACCTCTTAGTGTTCCCTTGAGTCCAACAATTGGTATCAGAGCTAGTTCCTATGAACAAGTTTTGCAGCTTGAGGTGGATCTTGGAATGTGATGGACTCTTGTATTCTTCAACAATAGCTTATGGTAGCTCTTGATAATTTTGATCAGTCTAAAGTAGAAGTTCAAGAATTGAAAGAAAATCTTAAAGATGCTGAGAAATTCATTCAATCATTGAAGGATCAGATAGTTAAATCCAAGGTGAAGAGGAAATATCTTCACGATTAGATACAATAGAAGGAGAACAAAGACATGGATGATGCACACCCGAATCAAACCTTGAAGGAGATAACCAAAGACTGTGAAAAGCTTGCTAGAGATAATTCCAACCTAAAACATGAAATGGAATCTATGATGATGAAGATGACTAAGGAGATAGAAGAAAGGAAGAAAAATGAGGAATAACTTGCTCAAACCCTGAAAGAGAAATCTAATGAATGAAGCAGAATAAATAGAGAATTCACTCAGTTAGAAAGTGAATTGCAAAGAACCAGAAACAATGAAGAAGAACTTGGTAATAAAATTACTAATCTTACGAATGATCTTGTCATTGCAAATGAATTCAAAGAAAATTTTAAGATTAGTTCAGTAAAGGTTGATGAACAAACTCAAGGAGAGAAGAGTGGAAATGATAAGAGAGGTATTGCATATGAAAAGGGAGAAAGTTATAGATCAGGACAAAAGAACTTCAGACATAACCAAAAATGGAAGACTTTTGGTAAGACAACCTAATGCATAAAAATTTAATGGATTATTTTTTTCCTTTAATAAGTTTGGTCATATGGTTTCTCAGTGTAGAATTAATTTAAGGTCAAAATATTCATCATTCTCTACTCAGTGTTTCAATTGCAAAAAGCATGGTCACAAATCAACTGAATGTAGAAATATGTCAAGTCACTCTATTGATAGAAGAAATGTTGAATTTTATGCATGTGGGAAGTTTGGGCATATTGCTAATCAATGCAGGATGAGAAGAAGCCAATGGAATGGGCAAAGGAACATTGTGTGCTATAACTGTAAGTATGATCACATTGCTAGATTTTGTAGAAACAAGAACACAGACAGAAGAGGTCCAATAAACAAAGACAAAAATATAGAGAAAAATGATAAAGGAAAAGAAAAGATAACTACAGATGATATCAGAGATGAAATGAAGAAGATGTGGGTAAAGAAAGTGATTCTAATGCTGGAAATGGTTCCGTACCGGAACTTGCTTCCTATAATTGATTTAAGGCCATTGGTCTAGGGGGAGTTTTACAAGAAAAAATTTCCTCCCCTATCTATAAATGGTAGTGTAATGCAGATAATAGTAAAAAATATGTACTCACAATGTACAAAGGTTTTTGATAAATTCAACAAAGGAATTTCAGCAAATTCTTGGTCTGCATAAGAAATTTTTTTAGTCATCTGAGTAAATAAAGTCCTGAGAAAACTTAGGGAAAATGCATTTATTGCACATTTGCGAGCTATAAAAGTCAATTTTTAGCCATCATTTGTCACTATGCATTATCAAAGAGAAGAAGGAGATCACTTAACAAGTGGACTTCAAAGCAGGAAAATCAAATTCATTGGTAAATTTTGAATGTTTTACGTACTTCAAATCATTCTTGAATTCTTCATATAATTTGGTGTGTAATTGCGAACCCTAAAACACAAAAAAGAAAATGGAGAAAATTAAAGGTTTGATAACATTGCACGAATATAATAGTGCAAATATTAGATCTATGAGAGATTCATTGCTTCCTGACGAATTAAAACAATTGAGCGAAGCCAAGCATGGAAATTTGGATATGTGGAATGAGTTTCCATACCTTGAGAATGCAAAATTTGTATAATTCTTATTGAGAAGATTGCATGGTGATTTTTTAAACTTGGAAAATCCCTACTCAATCTTAAAGGAGGTAATTGAGAAATTAACTAGATTTTGCAAAGTCAGTGATGTTGCTAAGAAGTTTATTCGAAACAAGGAGGTCAAAACCCTAACTAGGATAATCAGAGATCACAGAGCTCTAGTGATAGCAACAATCGAGAATCCTATCACAAAGTACATTGCACATGACACAACCTATAAAATATTCTACTGAAATCCAGAAGGGGCTACATCAGCTGGCATAGTATACATTTCTCATAAAATGATAATTGAAGGTCATGACTTTGACCTATGCAGATTGTTAAAAGATCAGATGATGGAGAATGTTCAACTGATAAAGGAGTCAAGGTATCTAATCAGGTTTGGCACTTTAATTATATGTCTGGTTATGTATTTTTTTATTTTTTTACCAAAAATTGACAATGTAGTATAGAAATTAGATAAACCGGTATGGACCTAAATTTACTCTTATTCTAAGAGTCTATCTAACTGGGATTCAGAGTTTGAAAGTTTTTGTAAAAATATACTTGCAAAATGTGGATCAGTCATTTCCCCTCTGGTAAGGATAATGGAAGTTGGTTCCTCTTCTGGTAGCACTGTTAGAGGGAAAAAAAGAGGATAAGAGATTATTGAATATAGCCCTCTGAAAAGAAAAGTTTCCAAGATTGAAGGAAATGGGAAAGAAAAGGAAATTGTGGACATTCTAGATGAAGAACCTGAGAATCCACTAGAAAGTGACTCTGGTATTGAAAAAGGTAGTGAGGAAAAAGAAGATCTATCAAAAGAAAAACTTCAGTAGCTTATCCAAAGTATAGGTGGTATGCAAAAAATTGCAAGGTTATGGTCAGTCAGATCATCATATGATCAAGACTTAATTATGGAAGTTTTGAATGCTCATATTGAGCATTGTAAGATAAGATTGGAAATTTAGAAGAATATTCTACTTGAAGAGATGATTAAATGTAGTAGAGAATTAATAGGCTCTGAAGACAAAGACAAAGGAGAAGATGAAATCATCTCTCACCTAAAGGAACAATTTAGACTATCCCTTGTCAAGCTTAAGAAGAAAATGAATGAGTTGATACAATGCATTAACTCAGACAAAAGAATCTACAACTATTGTTTATGTTGGCCCCATGTAGTTAGCAATTACAAGGAGAATCTAGATCAGATTGAGATAGAACTGAACGACATTGGAAAAATCTTTGACATGTCTCAAGATCCATATGCAACTATCAGAAGAAGAATCTAGGAGTTACAGAAAGCTCAAATAAAAATTCAACTATCCAAGAATGTTCTTGTGGACACCTTTTGGAAGGAAAAAGCCTTAATTGAGTGCAGGTTGGAGCAGTTGGTGGAAATTTTATAAAATGGTGAAAAATTGGAAGAAGCAATCACAATTCCTAAATCTCTCATTGAGATTATCAATAAGACTTCCAAAAATAATATCTCAAATATCAAAATTCGAATTGCAATTGATGGTTGGAAGAAGTTTCTTTTGGAAGTGTAGAAAAACAATAAGATAATTTTCTAAAGATAACAACAAATTGTTTTCAATTTTTTTAAATTTAATCAAAGGAGATTAGTTGTAATCATATATGTGATAAATTTTTGAACACATGTTTTGTGAATTTTTTTGCATATGGCATCCTAGCTTTGTCATTGATGTCAAAGGGGGAGAGAATGTAGTGAAAAATGCCTTATGAATCTCAGGGGGAGAAAGTGTAGCAAGCAGTTTGGCAATATACCTATAATGATTTTGACACTTAGTAATTTTTCACTAAGTGTTGCCATCAATGCCAAAAGGGGGATATTGTTTGCATATGGCTAAGGATTTTGGCATGTAGGTGTTGTCATTGATGGCAACCCAAGTCTTGCATCTGAATGAGTAGTACTATTTTTGCTCATACCGATAGAACATAGTAAAGAACAAAGGATCTAGTTAAAGGCATAAAAGGTGGTCTAGTCATTCCACTAGACAAATATTTTGGGTTATGAATCTCCAAGGAAGGTCTGTAGAGGCTTGTAATATCTTAGTTTTGATTTGTACTCATTGGTAAGTGATTTAGGAGGTATGATGCTCTTATTTTCTAATCATATATGCTAGAAGGCCGACCTGAGAAAAATGGAACTCATAGATGTATAAGATGGAATTAGTTATAAGTCTCAGTGTTTGAATAAGTTTTATGTGGGTCCTCTCTTTGTCTTAACTGACTTTGGTGTTGGGTATGCTTACTTTGAATACATACATCTTTTCTTTAATACAATGATGAAATGGTTTCATGCTTTGAATGAATGGAGTTTAATTAATTGTTGAACACTAATTCATCCCCCGCCTCACTATTCCCTTGAGTCCAACAATGCACATACAAAAGATACTAAATGTGGGGTGAATAAAAATTCAATGTAAACTAAAAACATTGAAATACTTCTAACTAAAATTTAAAAGTCTAAAAAAAAAGTAGAAATAGCAAACATAAATTTTGAGGCTAGTTGGTGACTACTAGAAAATGTAGTGAAAAATGTGCAAAGGGACTCATTCACCCAAGGTGGTGAATGACTATAGGAACTAATTTGTTTTTAATATTCTGCAATTTTTCAATTGTATTTTATGCTTTTTATGTTTTATGATATATGTCTAATATCCAAATATAGTATTTGAATGATTTTCAATGAAATTAAGTGCAAACATGCAAGCTAAATAAGCTTTAACTAGTGAAAAAATTGAAACCCTTGAATGAAAATTAACCAATGCAATGCCAATGCAAGCTAATTCTAGGATGAAAATGCACTCCAAATCAGAATTAAGGTGTTCTAAATGCAAGTTCACTAGAATGGAACCACTTAAAATGGTGGATAGATTGAATGGGATCAAGTACTATCACAACCACTTTCAAAGAGATTCCACTCAAGGATAACCCTGAAGACCTCAATGCAAAAGAGATTGAAGTCTTTCAATAGGACTATCCAAGGGTGTTGAATATGATCTAGTGAGGGGTTCACCACCAAGTTTAGACTTGGAAAAGACAATGAAATGCAATATGTAAAACAAAACCCTAATTGAATGCAAAGACCTAGAAAATGACTTAAAAATGAAAGTGAATCAATACAAGAAACTAAAAAATAGAATGCATGCACTTGGGAGATTGAAGAAGGAGGAATGGAGGTCTGGATCACTAAAAAAGTATGTTATCAAGGTTGATTGGGACTCATTCACCAAGCTAGGTGAATTAGTCTAGTTTTTGGGAAAATGTGCTAGAACAAGTTTTTACGAAAAGGGTATCCAAATATGCAAAGATCTATGGAAGGCCTATATAGTGGGACTCATTTGCCACTTGTGGTGAATCAATCCACTTTTTCTTTTTCAGAAGTTTAGGACCTGATTTTGTTACTCTCGACTTGCTTTGTTCTTCTTGACTTGTTTCTAGATCCGAAATTGCAAATTTCCACTTGTAGATCTTCTCCAAGCTTCTCCTAGGCTTGATGAAAACTTTGACAAATTTATGAGATATGAAACTTTTCTCCAATATTTCTCCTTGGGAAATCTACAACCTAGCACTAAAAATCACACATAAAGGAGAGGGAATTTTTTTTTGGGGCTAGTGGATAGGGGTTTTCCTTGGTCAAACCCCTTGTTGGCAATCAAACCTTGAAATGGAAGAAAATATGAATGGAGAATGATGAATGCACAAATAACAATGTTGCAACTCACCAAAACCTAGATATAAGTTGTTGAAAATATGCTTGAAATGGCTGCAAGGGATTTGTTTCTTGACTCTTACTTGATTGATGTTGATCTTGCTTGAAACACTTGCTTGAATCATGGATTGTACATAACAATTGTTAGCAAAATAACAAAAATGATGAATGAAATCTTTGACATGTTGATTGTCACTTGAAGAATGCTCTAAAATTCTTGATAATCTTCCCTTGAAATTCCCTAAATTCTCTTGTGAATGATCAAATTCTCTTGTGAACTCTCTTGAATGATAAGTCACTTGATTTCTTGTTAGTTGAAAACAAGAGTAAGAACCTTGTATTTATACTCAATTATGCAAGATTTCCTAAAATTACAACACTACAAGCCAACATCAAATCGAGGAGAATAAAATCCCTCAAGAAATTTGAATTAAATTTGAATTTGGGCCACATGGGACTCTTCTCCGAAGGTGGACAGTGAGTCCAGCTAGGCCTAATTATTGGGAATATTTTAAAAAGTGCTTTGACAAGTGTCAAACCTGCATCGTGGCCATAAATACCTAGATGGGACTCATTCACCCAAGGTGGTGAATGAGTCTCAGGCCCTAAATCTGGGCCACATAAGCCAAGAACACAAAAATTATTATTGTTTATTGATTGGTGTTGGGATTATCCTCAAAAGGATGCATTAAATGAGGTTTGTGGATGCAAAATCAGGCCAATTAAAGCATAATAAATACTAATTATTAATGACAAGCATAGATAAATTTGAAAGTGTGTTACAACACTTTACAACACTCCAAATAAGGCAAGATTAATTTTAACATTGATTAAAAAGAGGTTCATTATGTTTAGTTATTTGATAGAACTCTAGAAAATAAAAGTGTGTTACAACACTTCACAACACTTTAGCAAGGCACCATTGAATTCCATTCGTTCATAAGGGCCAAATACTTAATGTGAATGTGTCATCCACATTGCAACTCTAAATCAAGGAAAAATTAAGCCAAAATCACAAGGAGGGCCCAAACAAGCCAGTAAAAGCAGAAGGGTTACTTTTTTTGTGACTCCAGTTATAAGTTTTCTTTATCTCTTTTACATTTTTGCTTCAATATTAAAGATGATATTGAGTAGGGAATGGGATCTATATTCTTTGTCCTTTTTAAACATGAAGACATTTTTTTCCAATTTTTTTTCAAAGTTAGAGATCAATATGTTGAGCAGCAAGGGTAAGACTCCTTAGGGTGGTGAAGGGATTGGGAGGCCATACAAATTTCTAAAATGTAGAGGTACCATACATTCTTAATTTGTAATTGGAAATTCTTTTGATCCATCAGATCAAGATGGAGCTACATCATCAACTCTTCCACCAAATATTAATGAATAAGGCATTCACAATACCTCACCACCACCAGAAGTTCAAGGTAAGATTTTCATTGAGTTAAATGTATCAAATGGGGATGGAAATACTATAGAAGATGTTCCAAGGGATACCCTAGTTAGCCAAAATGAGATAATTGAATTGGATTAGGATGATGTTGGTAGCAAGAAAAGAAACTTGGCAAATAAAAAATGGGGCATGAGTGGGAAATGACAAGGAATTTTCAACTTGATTGACCATTTGTTAAAGTACCAATTCATTGTACCAGTGGGGAAAGCAAATGATGTTGGAAGTGCAGAAAAATGCATGTATATGATTTATAGTTGGAAATCTAGAATAGACAAGAAGTTGAAGCTAAAGCTTGACACTATAGAAAATCATATCAGTAAAGTTTATGAAAAACAAATCATAGACAAAAAGGAACAATGAATTGTATGATGGAAATCAAAGGAATAATTCCTTCATGTTAAGTATGTTGCGAAATGTGAAGATTATAAGAAAATAATTTTGAAGCTTGTTGTATGTCAAGGTACACTTGAGGCTCAATTTGGAAAAGCAATGGAAGGAGCAAATCTATCAAAAAAAGTTCAGACGAGTGTTGTTTTTCATATTTTGTCTAGAGGGTGTCCTATGAAAGACTACCTAGAATATTCTAATTTATTATCTTTATTGGGTGTTCCTCACTTTCCCTTCCCACATTGGTCAGTAAACGTTGGATGGGAATGGGAAAACTATCTTGCTGTAGTGGAAAAGGAATATTTAGAGGAGAAAGTAAATGAGTTAAACTTCATTGCATTATCTGTAGATGAAGTTACTATGGTTGACAATAATTCTTGGGTCTGTATGCATTTATATACTATAGAACAACATGTTCACCAGGCTCATCTTCTTTGTTTTCATAAAATGAAGTACAATTCAACATCACAAAATATATTTGAACTAGTCAAGAAATCTTTGAATGAAATTGCAGATATAGATGAGATGACAATTGCCAAAAAGTTCGTGTGTGTAGGAGTTGATGGAGGTGCAGTGATGCAAGGTCAAATGAGTGGTGTTTGCATAGATTTACAAACTAATTGTGCACCATACATGATGGCATTCACTGCATGGACCACAAAATGAATTTAGCATTCAAAATTGTATGAAATTTTCCTAGAGTATCAAAAGTTGAAAATTTAGTCCGTGAGATCTATGCATACGTATGTCGATTCCCAAATTTTTTGTAAAATTTTAATATTTTGTTGAGTGAATAACACTAGGAAACAAGATTCTCAAGGAGTTTGATATGAGATGGATCTCCTTGCATGGACTGACACAATGAGTTCTTTCAAAATATCAATCCTTGATTGGACTAATGTACAAGCATTACATCACAATAGAAAAAGCTATTGACCTCTTACATAGGCTAAGCCATATAGAGACACTCTTGACTTTAGCTAGTCTTCTCCCTATGCTAGATGAAATGGAAAATATTACGAAGAAATCCCAAGATCGAACTATGTATATTTATTAATATTCCAAACTACGTAAACATACATGCTCGACCCTTGATCATCTATATTTAGATCTAACACAAGAAAGCCAAAATTATTTCATGTGGAAAAAAGTTACTGATTTGAATAATCCTAATAATTATTTATAGTTTAATACAAGCAAGCACTTATGTATCTGTGTACATGGATATGAGATACCAATGTACCATTTTAAGATATGTACCATTTTAAGATATCTAGGCACTCTAGCAAAGAAGTAATTGTTAACGAGAAATATTTTAATGACATTGTTAAATCTATTAGTGATAATTTGAAGGAAATTACAAAATCTCTCTCCTCAAAGATTCATGAAAGATTCCCTCAATATGAAATACTTGAAGCCATGGGTATCGTGTATCCTGAATTTTGCGTAAACTGAGATAACCCAAAATATTTTCATGATAAAGTAAAAATCTTGATCGAATAATTTTTGGAAAGTGTAACATACAATGACCAAACAATAAAAGGAATTTTAAATGAAGCTAAGCTTAGAAAATAATGTAAGAATTTTTCAATAGCTATGAGGGACTAGTATGAGTCCATTAGCATGGAGAAGGCCTTTCAATCGAGATCAATAACAAAGGTTTGGAAAAACTTAGGTCAGAGTAAAACATTGTGTGGTATGATATCAAAATATTTTAAAGATTTTGATTTATGTCAAACAATGATATTGGGGTCTATGGAGAATGAGAGAGTTTCTATTTCATTGATGTTTTTGAAATAAAATTTAAGAAACAAACTAGACAAAAATTTGGAACATTGCTTGAGGATGAAAGGAACTTCATATAATGTCAAAAAATTTACTTTTGAAAGGGAATTCACAATCTAGAGGTCCACATGTGAAAGAAGAGGGACTGAGCTGTGCAACACTCCAATTCCAAAAACTCATACTAGTGGCACTGATAGTGGTAGTGGGATAAATGACAGTGACACAATGAATGTTGAATTTGAGACACAAGTCAAAGAAAATGAAGAGAAAACTTAGATATTATAGTGTCTTTTCCTTTTTACCTACATTCTAATAAACTAATTTGAAGTTGATCAAGTTTTACCCATTCTCGATCTCTTAAGTCATATCTTATGTAGTTGTGTCTATTTACTCACTAAACCCTTGAGCCTAGTGTTCTCAATTTCTACCCATAGAATCCTTATAAATCTTTCCTTGTCTTATGTGGATCATAAAATTCTTTAATTCCTGTTATTTTCCTAAGTTTGGGTTTTAATATTTTCTCAATATCGTTCATGTTATAAACCTAGGTAGGTGGCCAATTTTAAGTCATCTAATAAGTGCACATGTTTATTAAAATCCTTTTTTATTCTTGGTAGGTCCCATTGACTGCTTTCTATTGGTTCCCCTCCATCTCGTAGGATTAAATTAATCAAAATAAGGATCCCATGACATAGCGGGTAGGTGACACATGGACACCCTTTTGGTGGGTCCTACCATTGCTTGAAGGCACTGATGACTAAAGGTTTTCAAATAAATGGTTAAGATTTTTTGATGGTTGGATCTAAGGATTTGATCCTAATCATTCCCTCTTGCCCCTACAAGATTAATATATTTTTTTCTAAAAAGAAGTAAGGTTAGCAAGCAGAAGACACATTTACTATTGTAGGCATGGGGCTCAGTCTCCACTTACATATCTGGCACCATAGGTTTTGAACCAAAGTTCAAGATGCATTGTTGAGATAAAATCTCAACTATTCCCCGTTAGCCTTACATGAATAAAATAATGTTTTATGAAAAGAATCGGGGCTAGCAGGCGATCGACAGGTGGATTCTCCTATTGCTCAGAAAGAAGGTGGAGCCCGTAGAATAAATGAATCAAAACTCTAGGTGGAAAAATATTATTGGCATGGGATAGGTTAGCAAAGGTGACATAAATTCAAACTTTGTTGACTCAATCTGAGTCATCCAACAGGCCATCTCATGAAGTGATCAACAACTGACATTCAAAATCGAAGATGTGGCTATGGGATCCATTCTGCTTCACATGAGTAGTAATGATGGATATAACACGCAAAGCTACCCAAATCTGATCCTAAGGCACATAAAAGATTTATTTTTTGCATAATTGAAGATTGAAAACAAGTTTTAAAGTAGCCAGGAGATTGAAGCAAGTGTTCCAGAGTTCCAGGTGATCATAATTAGGTTTTTCTTCAACCGTAAAAGTCATAAGTGAAAAACAATTCCATTCTTTGTATTTCCTTTAAATTGCCTTGAATTAGGGTAGATGTTTAATATATCTTTCTATGAAATTATTCTACATGTCATTGAGTTATTTTAAAGTGGTTTAAGCATCTTATAGGGTTTGAAATTCTTTTACAGTTGAAATTTTTAATTTTGAGTTGTTCCATAGGTTTTAAACAAAAATGTTAGTTCTTGAACCTCTCCAGTGCCGAAACCATAAATTAATTAGAACCTATCTATTACCAATGGCTCCCAAGGCTCAATTTTTTGGTTCTCAAACCACATCAAGACCTATTTCCCAAGATATCCTTGACCAATTGAAACTCAAAACCAGCAAAAAGGTCGAGGGGACAACTTTATTTTATGGTCCTAAAATTATAGAGGGGTTGTTTGACAAACAATGCTATATCAAAGATGTTGATGTTCCATAGACAGGTTGGTAATTATTCCAAAACTGGTTTGGAAACAAAAATTGTGGATTCCTTGTCTGCAACACCTAGATATTGGATATGGGGAAGTTAGTGGTGCCTAACATATAAATGGATGTGGATTTACTGAAGGATATAGCTATGAGGTATGATCCCATCTCAACGGTGGTTAGCGCATATGATGGTGTTGAAATGGTAAAAAT
Source organism: Sequoiadendron giganteum (assembly GCA_007115665.2). Classification (NCBI taxonomy): domain Eukaryota; kingdom Viridiplantae; phylum Streptophyta; class Pinopsida; order Cupressales; family Cupressaceae; genus Sequoiadendron; species Sequoiadendron giganteum. The sequence goes on from CM021107.1 coordinate 276,264,702, forward strand.
AACTAGAGAGGAGATTGCAGAAATCTTTAAGCTCCATGAATGGTTTTAGGATATGATTTACATTGACCTCAAGAATTTAAGAATAGAATATGAGAAAAAAAGGGCTATTTTCATATTAACAATGTTTCCCATGCATACTACAAGTATAGGTGTTGGGAAAGCAACAAAACAATTAAAAATTAGAAAGGATGAAAAGGAACCCTTTCCCATGAAGTACATTGCATATTATTTCAAGAAAAAAGGTTTATCCTTATGCAAAATTCTTGGTTTTGATCCACCATCCACCATGCCAATAGGTGAAATGGTGAAAATTGTTTTCTTCCCTTCTTTTACCCCTAGGGTTTTAGACCTAGAAGGGAAGGGACAATCTTCACACAATTCACTCAAGAACAAACCCTTGAGATCTCTTTGCAAAGGAGAAAGAGATCTTGGAATAGGGCTATCATAAAGGTTGAAGGAGATCTAATGAGGGGTTCACCACCCACTAATACATTTTGACTCAATTTTCGATGAAAGGTTGTCAAAATTTCAATAAACTTTCATCAAAGGAATTTTGTCAGAATTTTGACGAAATTTGAAACGTCGAAGTTCCGACCCAGCCTACGATGTTGGGTTAGAATTTTGACATTTCAAATTTCGTCGAAATTCCGATGAACTTTCATCAAAAATTGAGTCAAAATGTATCAGTGACTAGGTTTTGACTTGGAAAAGACAATAAAATGCAAGATGAAATACAAAATTCTAGTTAAATTGAAACTAAATCTAACTGACCTAGAAAGATGAAGGAATACAACATAAAATTGGAAAAAAAAAAAGTGTGCACCTAGGAAACTAGGGATGGCTGAATGGAATCTGAATCACTAAAAAATCTGCTATGAAGGATGACTAGGACTCATTCACCAGGCTAGGAGAATCAGTCATGTTTCTAGGAAAATGTGTTGAAATAGGTTTTTTCCAAAAGGATATCCAGATCTGTAAAAATATCTACCAAGCCTATATAGTGGGACTCATTCACCACTAGTGGAAAATCATTCTAGTTCTACTTTTTTGGAAGTTCAAGACCTGATTTTGTTCTTCTCAACTTGCTCTACTCTTCTTGACTAATTTTTGGATCAAAACTACAAATTATCACATGTAGGTCTCCTCCAAGTTTCTCCAAGGGTGGATGACAACATTGAAAACTTTTATCTAATCTTTCTCCTTATAAAATATACAATCTAAGCTACAAGTAACATAAAAATTAGAGGGAAAATTTTGTTGGATTAGTGGATAGGGGTTTTCCTTGGTCAAACCCCTTGTTGGTAATTAAACCTTGAAGTGAAAGAAAATAAGAATGGAGAATGATGAATGAACAAAAGACAATGTTGCAACTCACCAAACCCAAGTAATAAGCTAATACAAATATGCTTGAAATGGCTGCAATGAATGTGGTTCTTGACTCATGCTTGAATAATGTTGATCTTGCTTAAAACACTTTCTTGAATCATAACCTCTACATCACAATTGTTAGCACAATAACAAACATGATATATGAAATCCTTGACATGATGATTGGAAATTGAATGATTCTCTAAAATGCTTGATAATTTTCTCTTTAGTTCTCTTGAATTCTCTTGTGAACATAATTTACTAGCATGAGTGCTCTTACAAAAGTCTTAGGTGAAAATGAGTGAAAGAACCTTGTATTTATACTTAATTATGCAAGAATTTTTGAAATTACAACACTACAAGCTAACATCAAATCTAGGAGAATAAGATTCCTCTAGAAATTTGAATTAAATTTGAATTTTGGTCACAAAGGACTCATTTAACAAGATGGCGAATCAGTCCCATCATAATGTATGGGACCAAAAATCAAAAGTGTCTAGAAATTTGTGAAAACTGGTTCTAGACCAAAAATATCCAGGAGGGGCCCATTCACCCAAGGTGGTGAATGAGTCCCAAATCCCTAAATCTAGGCCACACAGGCTAGAAACACCTAAATTATGATTGGTTATTGATTGATGTTAGGATTATCCTTGAAAAGATGCAATAAATGAGGCTTATGGATGCAAAATAGGGCCAATTAAAGCACAATAAATCCCAATTATTAATGACAAGACTAGAGAAGTGTGAAAGTGGGTTACAAAACTTTACAACACTCCAAAAAGGGGAAGATTAAGTTTAATTTTGATTAAAATTATGTTTATTATGCTTGGTTATTTGATAAAACCCTAGAAAATTGTGAAATTGAGTTACAACACTTTAGCAAGGTACCATTAAAATCCATTAGTTCACAAGGACCCAAGACTTGATGCAAATGTGTTATCCACATTACAACAGTAAGTCAAGGCAAAATTAAGAAAAAATTCACAAGGAGAGCCCAAATGAGTGTAAAAATCTCAAGGGATCCATTTTTCTACACTACATTTAGCCCCCTCTTTAGTGAGAGGATAAACTTTCTTCAAACTCACACTAAAGTAGAAAAACACACATCAAAAGGGGTTCAAATGTACCAATGCCAATAAGATCGGACAACAATGATCAAGAGGGGTAATGAATCCCCCAAGATCAAGATCCCAAGACAAATCAACATGGGCATGAAAGAACACACATGAGAATGATATAAAGAGCAACAAAAAATCACAAGCATACACTACCAAATATGAAAGAGAGAAAAAGGTAGAGGAGAATTAGAACAAGCTTTGATCATTTCTCCATCATGATGTGGATCAGATCAAGGCTGTTTGTCCAAAAAATTCATACTCACTTTGAGGCAATGGAATTCTTGGCTTTCCATTGGGTGAGAAGTCCTAAAAGGTGAGAGACATACAATCATGGCTAGTATTCACTCACTCACACACAAGTGGCTATGGGGAAAGTCATGCGTTGGATTGGGTTTCTCGCTCAGCCATACCAAATTTATACCCCCTGATAACTTTAATAAGGCAACACACAAGAATGATTTTTGAGCTTTATGAGACAATAAAAACATTGTATTCTTGGAGCTCATGAACAAACCAGATGGCTCTGGAGGCATGCAAGTTATGTTATACAAGTTAGCCATATTAAAAAAAAAAAATAGGAAATATTCAAAGGAGCCTTGCTTAGTTCATGCAAGGTCTAAAGTTAAGGAACATTGTTCCTAATGTCTCGAAGAGAGGACCAATCAAAGAATAGAAAATTTACAACATAGGGGATGTAGTGTATTGCATCAAGCCACTAAGAGGAATGTAATATGATAAGAGATATCACACTCATGAATGGAATCACACCCAATGTCATCCACAAAGCGAAATGCATCATATAAAGTAATAATATTGCACCATGAACCATGAAAAGAAAAAAATGCAAAAGAATAATGCCAATGTATGCCCCCACTTTAAAGAAATTTCTAAACACCATGTTGTGAGAAATTAATTTAAAGTAGGAAATGATAAATGCAAAAAGTAAAGAAGTCATGATAGCCAACTCGGAAAGCCCTATTCCAAGTCATATGTTTCCAAGTGAAGCTACGCCATGTGAAAAAGAAAAGAAAAGAGAGGGGTTGCCCCCAAATTAAAATGCCAAACACATAAGGGGTTAGTATGTTCTTGCTACAACAATTATAGAGAATTGGAATTTTTGTCATCCCCCAAATACACATAGAACTAGAAGAATGACATAGAAAAAACAAAGAAAAGGACTTTTGGGTCAACGTGGAAGAGACATGAATGTCTAGATACCTTGCATCATCGCCAAAAGGAAAATGTAGAACAAAAGAGAAAAAGGGAAAATGAAAAAGGAAGCCTTTTGGTTCAACATGGAAGAGACATGAATGTCTCGACACCTTTCGTCATCCCCAAAAGGAAAATACAAGAAAAAAGAGAAATGCTTAGGACATAGAGAAGAATTAAGATACATATAGAAGAATGTCAGAAAGAGAGAAAGAATGTCAAACAAAATGTCACAGGGGATCACATTGCACACATGCAATCACACAAAAGAAAAATAAATAACTAAATAGTGCAAAAGGCTAGTAAGGCACAGGCGAGTCAACCTATGAGCAAGTCATCTGCCTCCCAATCTTAGTCGGTATAAGAAAAAGTTAGACAATGTAGCTAAGGGACAATGAAAAATGCATTACTAGGATAGGGATATCTACCTCTTTCGCCCACTTAGTGCAAGACAAGAGTGAGCTGAGGGAGGTGATGGGAAAGGTTATCTAATAGTGAGAATTCGCCAATACTAGTTAGAATGCTTGCCACTCATTAGTACTATGTGTAAGAGTTCTATGGTATCGACAAAGGGGAACTTTTGTATCTTTAGGATATAGTAGTAGTTTTTCTTTTATTGGTGGTAATGGTATTAGTTCTTTGTTCAAAAGCAATTGCAGTTTCCTTTCACTTTAAGGTGGTGGGCAAGGAAACTTTAGTTTTTTTAACTTGTAAGGCCTTTTATGCTTGCTAGATTCACCAACTTCTCTATATGGAATTAGGGAAGGAGGTCTTGAGATGATCTTGTCTTTGTTATCCTTATCCTTGAGAGGTATGGATTTTTCATTAGGAAGTAGGATATTCATATCAAGGGGAGAATCAAGGATCATAGTACCATCACTACAAAGCCCTAGGTATTCTTTAGGAAATCGTATGCTATGAGGGGGATCTTGATATCCTAAGCCCTGTGTGTTTTCATTGGTTGGTATTTTCTCTAGGAGTTCATGAATTAAATGTTCACTTGTTCTATCATAGACTTGTTTACTCTGAAATATTGTGAATCCTTTTCCATATGTTTCTTCAAGATTGATGGGAGTTTTTGTTACTTTTTTATCGTAAAATGGTTGAGTATTTAGTTTTTTTGAGGAACTAGGTTCACCTATTCTAGGGAACTTAGGTTCATCTTTTGTTTTAGAATGCAATTAACCAAACATCTGAAAAGGTGGTATTATAGAATTATTTGGTTGTCTCATGGATGGATAAAAGGAATTTTTAGCCTCAAGGTTGTTAAGACAATCATTTAGGAACTTATTCTTGCTTTCATCATCTTCTCCAATGATTTCAACATCATGAGGAGGACATGCATTAGGAGTTGAGTGAGCATGACTGAGTTCAATTGAACTAGGATCATTTCCAAAAGCATAGCTTGACACATCCATTATGAAATTTAATGACATCCAAAGCTTGCTAAAGCACATATCCATGATGCAAAATTCAGATTGTAAACTATGCAAAAATGTGAAATGAACTTTTATAAATGCAATGTAAGCTAAGAACAATGAAGTGCTTGTAACTAAAATTTTGGAAATGGAATATAAAATAAATAATAGCAAATAGAAACTCACAAGCCAAATTCTAAATGCTAGAAAATGTAATGAAAAATGTGCAAAGTGAATAATTGGCCTAAGGTGGTGAATGAGTCCAAATGATTGATTTTAAAAATTTTCAATATTTTTGAATTGGATATTATGCTTTTTATGTTTTCTTATTTATTTTTGAGATGCATGTGCAAAATTTTAATAATTTTCAATGAAACTAGATGCAAAAATGAAAGCTATATGAGCTTTCACTAATGCAAAACTTGAAACACTACAATGCAAATCCTAACGAAATATTAATGCAAGCTAAATATAGGATGAATATTCACTCCAAATCAGAATTATCATGCTCTATATGCAGGTTCACAAAAATGAAATGGTGAAAATAGTTTTCTTCCTTTATTTTACTTCTAGGGTTTTGGACCTAGAAGGAAAGGGACAATCTTCACACAATTCACTCAGGAAAAAACCCTTGAGATCTCTTTGCAAAGGAGAAAGAGATCTTGCAAGAGGGTTTCCATAAAGGGTGAATGATATATAATGAGGGGTTCATCACCAAGTTTAAACTTGGAAAAGATAATGAAACACAAGATGAAATAGAAAACCCTAGTTGAATGCAAACTAACTCTAAATGACCTAGAAAGATGAATGCAATGCAAAAAAAAATGTAAAACAAAAAGTTTGCACTTGGGAAACTAAAGATGGCTAAATGGAGGTTTAAATAAATGAAAAATCTTCTTTCAAGGTTCACTAGGACTCACAGATGGTCAGTGCTCCCCTCAAAATTCGTGACATGGACTAATTATCTCCCATGGATATGTTAACTCTGACGGTTGCATCAAGCATTAACAAGATGATCTTTTGGTGCAACGACAACCATGGGGCCAACAATTGGTATTAGAGCCAAAGGTGTGGGTTTGAATCCCCTTAGGTAACACTGAGGGGGAGATTGTTGGTAGCTGGTAAACTCTCCCCTTGGGATTTTGGCATGGAATAACTACCTCCCATGGATCTGTTAACTCTGATGGTTGTATTTGGCATTAATAGGTCAATCTTTTTGTGCAATGACAATCGTGGGGCCAACAATTTTTATAAAAAAGGGTGTCTAGATCAGTAAAAATCTATGTCAGGTTTATATAGTGGGACTCATTCGCCACTTGTGGTGATCATTCCACTTCTTCTTTTTTGGAAGTTCAAGACCTACTTCTCTTCTTCTCTACCTACTCTAGTCTTCTTGATTGATTTCTAGATCTGAAACTACAAATTTCCACTTGTAGGTTTTCTCCAAGTTTCTCCAAGGGTGGATGACAAATTTGATAACTTTGATCACTTCACAACTTTTCTCCAATATTTCTCTTTATGAAATATACAATATAAACCTCCAAATCACACACAAAGGAGAGGGGAAAATGTTGTTAGGTTAGTGGATAGGGGTTTTCCTTGGCCAAACCCCTTGTTGGTAATTAGACCTTGAAATGAAATAAAATAAGAATGGAGAATGATGAATGAAAAAAAGAAAATGTTGCAACTCATCGAACCCAAGCAATAAGGTGCTGCAAATATGCTTGAAATGGTTGCAATGGATGTGGTTCTTGACTCTTGCTTGAATGATGTTGATCTTTATTGATTGTTAGGGATTGGGACCCCTTTGTAGAATATTAAATCAAATAAAGAGAAAAGATAATAAAGCATGAAATGTGGAATGATGGATTCAATACCTTTCCATGATGATTGATCTTATGTTGTTGCAAAAATTAGCCCTTGAATACCTTGGAGAGATGTCTTGATGACTTAGTATGCAGAGACATGTTGATGGTTAAGATGACACAAACAACATTAAAACATAATAGTTCGACTCTATTTCTCCTAAAAAAGGAAGACAACATGTAGTAGCGTAACTCCCAAGGTCCTAGTAGTTAGTTCTCAACTTTCTGATGTCACTCAATTGGTTCATGCAACTGTAATATTCAAGGGGCTTGTGTTGGTAACAAAGGATTCAAGCTATGACTCTCTTTATTGAAATAGTTCCTGTAAATCAATGGGTTCTAAATAAAAGAAAAAGATAGACCAAAGGGGTAAACAATTAAATATGAATCGAATCTATCTAGTATTTGGACATATACCTTCAATGATCAATGTTTCCTAACAGATCATAAAAACCATAAGATTATATAGTCTGTAGCTTAGTCTATACCACTGCATACATTTTAGGTGCTTAATTAACTTCACAATTACTCTTCACAAATATTTCAGGGATTTTCAAAACAACACACATTCATTCATCATCAAAATTATAGATCAACAGACTTTTAATAACTTCAATTCAATGACAATCTAATAAGATGATCTTTAAATCTGATTCCTTCAAATGACTTTCATCATTCAAGAAACTCTTATGTTCAGCACAAGCATTGCATACAAATAGATCACAACTTTATCAGCCTTATCAAACAAAAAATTTAATTCCAAACACCATCTTTTGAGTAAATCTATAATTCTATTAACTGTAAAAGATTTAAGTACAATGTATCTTTGCAAAAACTCTACAAAATTCTATCTCTTAGCATTAGGCAAGCCAATCCAGTTCTCAATTAGCCGACCCTTACAATGTGATACCCATTTGGTATTTATAGATATACAAAAGAAGTTTGAACTTCACTTCTATTTTAGGCTTTCCACCTTTTTAGGAACAATCAACTTTCTCGGAAACTTAGATCAACTTTGATCTTGAGTCCTTACATTATACATTTAGTTTGATCTAAAAATAAAAGATAGAAATAGAAGAAAAGAAGTCATGCATCCTCAAGAATGTCAGTGTTGCATGCATGCAACATGCAAAGAAGAAGAAAATTCTGCATGCAAGATTTTATGCATGTGAAGCTGGATCCACCATGAACTCATCATAACTGGTGAAGACTTGTTGTAGCATATCCATATCTGGCCCATCAATCTAGTCATCTTCAAATTTGATCCGATCCAACTCAACTTCAGCAAACTCTTTCATACTTTTCATCTTTATCAATTCTCTCACCAACTCTCCTCCATCATCTTTCTCCTACAAGCAAACCTCTAATTAGATCTTTAGACATCATCATAAAACATGCTTTTAAAACATACCTGTTACACATACATGGGAGTTAGAACTAGACAAAAGCTCAAAACAATCTCTTTTACAAAACTGGTAGACTCGGAGCAAAAATCGATATAGAAACTTCACCTAATAACGAACGGGCTCAGAGTCAGAGTCGGGGAGGTTATCGGAACCAAGATCGGAACAAGAAATAGATTTGGTTTTCTTTGAATTTTACTTTTTTCCATATTCTATTTTCATTACTTTGAAGAAAGACTTTCCATTATATGCGGAGCCGAAAACGTGATGAGAATAGAATCAATAATTTTTGCAAACAAAATTCTTAAGTTCAAGATTGGTTTCGATTCCGCCTCCACCAATTATCATATTCTTGAAGGAAACCTTTTAGAACTCGAAATTGGAAAAGGAATAAAAATGGAATCGATAACCTCATAAAACAAAACTCTTAGGTCCATAATCCATTGTAATCCCCCCTCCGCCTATGCTAATCATGACATCATCAAATACTTTATTCGTTTTCAACACAATTTCATAATTATGACCTGGGTCGCTATAAAATGGAAAGGAACCTTAAAAACACTACACTCATATGACCATGGGAAAAAATTGCGTTTTAGGGCCATTTATTTAAATCTTATTAAAGTAATTACAGAGGCCAACAAAACCCTAATCTAACAAACCCGATAAAAACTAGGGCATGGGTTTGAACCCCACCATTCTACCAGATGACAGGACCCTAATTTAAACAATAAATCTAATCTACCTCACTGTAGATTCTTAATCTAACCAAAGCCATTAAAAACCTTTTATCTAATTTAATCTACTACAAACCAAAAACAAACATGACGCAATCACAATTAAGACGTGAAAGCGACGGTGCCCTAAAAATAGAAAGAAATGACATGATAAAACAAGAAAACAAATATTTAAAGTAAAACAAACCAGACAAAACAAAAACCTGCTCATTCAATCACATCGATGATCATATAATTGCTTTAGAACATAATGATTGAACACGCAAGAAGATATAAAGCAAAACAAATTGAACAACAAGGATAAAAGACCTACCTCAAACGCAAACAAACCCAAGCTAACTTTTTGAATCGATTCGCACACAATATCCCTTCTCTATCTCGATCAATTTGCTCAAACAAACTCTACTATTGCTCCTCGCACTCTTAGACTTGTAATAATAACAATAATGATTGGCTTTAACCCTTAATAAAGGTAGATATGTGAATTTCTACCTACACCGGCAACCACCATTAATGCATTAAAATGCAGTAAAGGTGGAGTCAGAACTATAAGAGAATGAACACTGGTCTACAGTGCAACTTCAGTGAAAAAGTCAATGACAAAAAAGGCAGGGGCAGAACTAAAATGGAAACAGAATCTCAAATTCATAAAATTCCCAAACTCAATTCCCATTCTGGTTCCGGTTCCACAAACTAAAAACAAAACAAAAGAAAATACAAAAATTTAAATGAAATACCAACCTAATAAAACAAAACACAAAAACCGAGACAAAGCAAAAATAAAAATAGCGGAGGCGGGATCGGAATCGATCTTGATTTTGCAAATTTTGATAACAACCATCCCAATTCCCACTCTGACTTTGCTTCTTCTAAAGACTAAAACAAAGGCAAAGAAAAGACTGTCGGGATAGAACCAAAAATGAGCCTCAAAAGAACTTTCAGAACTCGATTCAGTTCTGGTTCTGATTCTGATAGAGAAACCAATGAAAAACAAAATATTGGCAAAACTAGACTCTAAACTTTGTTTCAAAAACAACTAAGTACAAAAAATAACAAAGGGGGACCCATTTTGACCAAGGCAAAAGATGGGGTGGTTATGCAAGACATAACAAATGGTGACTCGGCTAGGAAAATGGTCTACCCATTTTCAAGATACCCAAAGAAAATTTTTGTCACCCAAAAACTACTTGGCTTATAAACACCTTACCTTGAATGAGATCAGATATTTGTAGGATAATCTTGAGTTTGAATCTCAGATATTATGTGCTCGTGAGTTATTTCTGAATCTAAGTGTGTGCTTATATTGTGCATCATTCTTTGTAGGTACTTTCTTTGCCTGTGAAGAACTATACCTAAGCTTCAAGCTACATAAGTTGAGTCCTTTAACTATCGTGCAATAAAATCCTGGGTATTGCTCCACTGCCAAACAGGTGTCCATAGCCCCGATGGAGATACCCCTAGTCCTCTCAAAGCATTGCTCTACTGCCAGATAGGCATCCATAGCCCCAATAGAGATACTTAGTTACCCACTTGATATTGAGCCTGCTTTTCTTTCTTTCTTTCTCTTTCTTTTTTTCTATGGATGGAAACTCTTTTATGCATCTCTCAATACTCAGATTCAATGAATTTAAAAAATGTGGGTTGAGTACTACAATGGATTTCATGATAGTCTTGGAATCTGATTTTTCACTTGAAACATAGATAGAGTCATTCTAAAAAAAATAGGTAATTACCCATGCAGATGTTTTTCTAATTTGGTGACAAATATTTGATCACAATTCATGAGATATTCACATTTACACCTTCTATCCTTAATAACTTTTCCAACCCAAACTATAATGATCATAAAACATAAGTTTTATAATGAAATCCTTTTCAATGATTATAATGAGAATACCTAAACCAATTTCTCTCCTAGTACCAATAGTATACTTTGAATAACAACCCCCTAACTTGAGATGAGCAAAATAAGAATCCCCAACGAAACAAGATAAAAGAAAGAAAGAAAACAAAACAAAAATAAACAAAACAAGCAAAACAAAAACTAAAAACAAAAACTTAATTACATATGATACAATATAGTACATTCCTTTTCAAAACACCAGACTTTCTATGCACCAAAATAGTGTTTGAGAAACTGACCATTAACTGGTAATGGAACGGGCTCTCCTATTAAGGTACTCAAATGAAAGGCATTCTCCCCTAAGATTTCAGCTATTTGGTAGGGACCTAACCAAAGTCTATCGAATTTTTGATGGTCTCCCTTCCTTTCTCTATCCTTATCCCATAATAGCACAAGGTCTAATATTATAAAAGCTTTTACTTTGGCTCTTTTGTCAAACCAATGCTTGACAACAACTTGATGTTTAGAGAATTGCTGCAAAGCAGCATCTCTTTGTTCTTCCATGTTCAATAAGTTAAGTAGTCTAACCTCAATCCTATCATCCTTATTATAAAACTCCTGCATAAATTTTAGAATAGGTATTTGTAAATGTATGGGGAAGATTGGATCTTGGCCATAAACTAATTTAAAAGGTGAATTCCCTAGGGCTACTTTGATTCTGGTTTGATCTGCCCATAAGGTAAATCTCAGTTGGGTATGCCAATCCCTAGGGTTACTTTCTAACAACTTTTTTACTACTTCCAATAAATTCTTATTTGTGGACTCAGCCACTCCATTCCCCTGAGGCTAATAATTGGAAGAATATTTTAACACAATCTTATGCTCATAGGCCCATGAAATAAATTCAGCAATAGAAAAAGCAGGGCCGTTATCACATACCAGAGCAAATGGAACTCCAAACCTGTTTGTGATGTTCTCTGTCAGAAATTTAATGACCACCTCCATGGTGCTATTCTTGCAAGGCATGGCCTCCGTCCAACGTGTGCAATAATCCATGGTAGTCAAGATGAATTTATGCCCTACAGAAGAATTTGGATTAATCACACCTACAAAATCAAGTGCCCACTGGGCAAATGGCCTTACCTCATAAACCGACTATAGGGGCATCACAGGATTTCTTTCTCTTGATGCAGAAGTTTGACATACATGACAAGTCCTGCAATGTTGATGTGCAACCCTAAACACATAAGGCCAATAGTAACTTGACCTTAAAATCTGATGAGCTCATGGATCTGAATCAAATATCCTTTCCAATGCTATCATCCCTTTTGGGATGTTATTGCTCTTTAAATCCATTATCCCTTCTGGATTGTCACTTTCTGGATTCCAGTCTCCTTTATCCTTGCCAACGTCATAAATTATCTGTCCTTGAAATACATCAAAACTCTCCAAAAGGGCCAAAATATGTTGATCATCATTAAACACCTAAAAGTGTCTAACATTGTCAGGAATTGTAGGGACTGAAATCAACTCCATAGAAAACCTCTTTAGATTTGAATCTTGCATCGGCTCTAATGTACTTGTTGCAACAACAAGAGCATCTGCTATTTGATTTGCTTCTCTTGGAATAAGAGTAATCCCAAAGGCATCAAAATATTCTATTAAATTCCAAACCCTATTCCTATAAGCAGCCAATATTTTATTATGGCAAGTATATTGGCTACGTACCTATTTCACAATTACCTCAAAGTCTCCCATCACTGTAAGAGCAGTTACCTTCTTCTTATGAGCAAACATAAGTCCTCTTGCAAGTGCCTCATATTCAGCCACATTATTAGTGCAACCAAACTACAATCTATAAGAAGCAAAATAAGTTTTCCCTTTCGGGTTAGTTAATTAAACTCCTACTCCACTTCCTGCTTTAGATCTAGAACCATCAAATTTAAGATTCCATAACTGGTCTTTAGCTTGGAGCTCTTTCTTTTTAGAAACTACAAGGATTTTGTCACTTGTGACATGTGGTGGCTTGGACTTTTGCTGCTCAGTTAAAGATTTTCCTAGTTCCTTAATTTGTTCAACAACTACCTCCTAAGAGATTCTTGGGCTGAGTCAGGATCTAACTCATCTTCTATTAACTCCTTTGGCATAGTCAAAGCCTCTCGAATAGGGGTATTAAAATGAAACTGAGATACTTGCACTTCCTCTTTTTGATCCAAAAACCCTAAAACCTGAGTTTGTTCTACTGGTAAAGAAGCTTCTTCTAGAGAAAGACTAACCCATGTAAGAATAGTTGCATCCTTAGCTTGGAAAGATAACTCATTGATGGGAGTCTTAGTCACCTCTTGAAATTCTTGCTTGGGTAGATCTACATGCCTTAAAATATCTATCCATGACTAACATGTCAACTCTGAATGGTTATGATAGTGTATTCTACACCAATTAGGAAGCAATAAATTACTCAAATCAGTTTATGTTCCTAAAACTAGCCTATCTTGTTGCAATTTCCTTATTAGAACTTGCTGGTTGATGCGAATCATCGAATCAGTGTGGTCCAAGGATAGTGTATCCTTAGAAATAACTATAGAGAAAGTAAGGACTTCCTCTTGCTTGTAAACACCCATCTCAATCTCAAAGAATGCTACTTTATTTGGAGTGTCATACTCTATAATCATGTGTTTGAGCCTAGGTTCACTTTTAATTCTTATCTGAGTGGCAACCCCTTTCCATGGTAACCACATGTGTGAGAAGTCTAAGGAAAAATACCCTCCTATGCTTTTCATTAGCTCTCGACTTAAGAGCATCCCATATGTTTCTGGGATTTCAACAACTTGAATATCTATATAGGTCTGGATCCTTGGGTCTGATCCAATCTGCACATGCATGTTCTTCAATTCACCTACAACATTAACTTCAGTTTTATCCAATTGAATTACCTCTTTATTGGTTGGAATAGGACTCAATCCTAACCTTTTACAAATTGAAAAAGGCATGACATTCCCTGATGCTCTAGAATCTAATAAGCAATTGTGTAGATTCTTTCCAAAGATTCTCAAACTTAACAAGAAAGGTGGGGTACTGGTCTTACCTTTATACATAGCAGCATTCGTCTCCTTTGTGGGAGTCACTTTACCTTTCCTTTTCAAGTGATTTGTTTCTTCCAAAGCTTTTAATACCACCTCCCTTTGAGCTAGGCACCACTTCATGATATCAAAGAAAGATAGTGATGTCTTCTGCCTTTGCAATTCTGCAACAAAATCAAACTCTGAATCATTCCTAAATTGGTACTTAGGAAAAGAAGGTTGATTACCTCTATTATGAGCATCAAAAGGTCCCTTTGGTAGGGGTGGATTTTTATTTGCATTCTGATTTGGTGGAACCATGTTGTTAGGGGGTGCAGATGTAGTGAATGGCCCTTTATTCTGGTTCCTCAGAAACTGACCACTGTTAGATTGGAAAGCTTGAGCATCATAGACATTTTCCTCTGGCTCATTATCCCCTTGCATAGGGAATTGATACTTTTCTTCAATGGTTTCATAAGTCATGGCAGTGTTGACTGGCCCATTTCCTTGATTGGAATTTCCTACTTGAGGATGGGCATCAGCGTGTGCAATTTTCACCATCTTCTCCATTTTTGGGCAATTAACCTCAGAATGGGCTGTTGTATCATGCAACCTACGCCAATTTGTCATAAAATTCAAATCAGCAACATTAGCAGTATTTGATCTCTCTTTACCTACTTGATAATTATGGGGAAATCCTCCATTATTAGGTCCAGTGTTCCACTGCCTATTATTGTTGTTATTGAACCTTTGATTGTATCCTCTGTTTTGATTTTGATAATTTTGATTTGAGGAATTCTGACTTTGGAAGTTCCTATTGGTGTTCTGATGTTGGTTCTAATTAGAGTAATTGCCTTGATAGTTATAACCTCCCTAATTGTTGTAATTCTGGTTTTGATTATTGGGAGGATTTTGCCTAAGCTATGCCATGTCATTTGACATCTGAGAGAGAGTCCTTTTGAGAGTCTGTACTTCGCTTGTAAGTTGAACAGTTTGATCATTCTGCACATTTTGAACTATGGCTGGGGAATGGACATGGGTTGATCCCCCCCCCTTGTGGTGGTTGACCTTGAGGTTGATGTGTGGTATCGTGCATGCTATTGCCAAAGAAAGGCACAGTTGGTGGAGCTTGCAACTCAGATACAGGTCCATAATGGGAATAAGACGTCCCTGGGACAGTGTTGTATAACGGTGGATTAGGCATCTGATAATTCATTGGAGGAAAAGGTACTCCCAACCCTCCAGATTGCAGATTTGTTTGCTGTTGCAATTTGATAGCCAAATGATAAATCTTAGATAGTGAGTCAATCTCATCAGGTTGATAAGTTCTTTGTAAGAACAAACCAATCAAAGGATCAACAGCTCTCAGATATTCCTGTATGGCCATGGCTTTCAGCACTAGGTAAGGCTCTTGTAGCCTACGATACATTCTATGGAACCTAGTATTGAACAAGGGCAATGGTTCATGATGTTCTTTTCTAATAGTGGAAAATTGGTGATATAGTATGGCAGGGTCTACATATACCCTAAACTGATTAATAAAAGCATTCTCTAAATCTATCCAACCCAGAATGGATCCTTGGGGCAGATTTAGATACCAATTATATGCCATATCTCCTAGACAGTAGGGAAATAGTCTACATACCACATCTTGATGAGCAACTTGAGCTCATGTGTAGGCATCTTTTGAATGCTTGTATATGTTCCGCTGCACTTCTTGATTCTCCATGCATGTATTTCAGACAAAACTTCTCTAGGTTCTTTGGTAAATCATGGAATCCGCTTGGAATAGTCCCTAACGAGGAGGGATTACCCACAAAATAAGCCATTGGTGGGATTGGTTGGGTAGGTGGTGGTGATAAAGGCAGAATTGGTGGTGACAAAGGCCTATTTTGTGGTGGTGTGGATGGAATTGGTGGAAATCATGGTGGAGTAAGTGGTGGTGGTAATGTAGGTATTTCTACCCTATGAGCATGAGGTCTGGGTCTAACTGGGGTTTGAAGTTCTTTGAATAGTTCACGATTAGTAGAGGTTCACCTTTTTTTTTAGAATGCAAGTAACCAAACATCTGAAAAGGTGGTATTATAGAATTATTTGGTTGTTTCATGGATGGAGAAAAGGAATTTTTAGCCTCAAGGTTGCTAGGACAATCATTTAGGAACTTATTCATGCTTTCATCATCTTCTCCAATGATTTCAACATCATGAGGAGGACATGCATTAGGAGTTGAGTGAGCATGAGTGAGTTCAATTGAATTAGGATCAATTCCAAAAGCACAGCTTGACACATCTATTATGAAATTTAATGACATCCAATGCTTGCTAAAGCACATATCCATGATGCAAAATTCAAACTGTAAACTATGCAAAAATGTGAAATGAACTGTTATAAATGCAATCTAAGCTAAGAACAATGAAGTGCTTGTAACTAAAATTTTGGAAATGGAATATAAAATAAATAATAGCAAATAGAAACTCACAAGCCAAATTCTAAATGCCAGAAAATGTAATGAAAAATGTGCAAAGTGAATAATTTGCCTAAGGTGGCCAATGAGTCCAAATGATTGTTTTTCAAAATTTTCAATATTTTTGAATTGGATTTTATGTTTTTTATGTTTTCTTATTTATTTTTGAGATGCATGTGCAAAATTTTAACAATTTTCAATGAAACTAGATGCAAAAATGAAAGCTATATGAGCTTTCACTAATGCAAAACTGGAAACACCACAATGCAAATCCTAATGAAGTATTAATGCAAGCTAAATATAGGATGAATATTCACTTCAAATCAGAATTATCATGCTCTATATGAAGGTTCACCAAAATGAAATGGTGAAAATTGTTTTCTTCCTTTATTTTACCTCTAGGGTTTTGGACCTAGAAGGAAAGGGACAATCTTCACACAATTCACTTAGGAAAAAACCCTTGAGATCTCTTTGAAAAGGAGAAAGAGATCTTGCAAGAGGGTTTCCCTAAAGGGTGACTGAGATATAATGAGGGGTTCATCACCAAGTTTAGAGTTGGAAAAGGCAATGAAACACAAGATGAAATGGAAAACCCTAGTTGAATGTAAACTAACTCTAAATGACCTAGAAAGATGAATGCAATGCAAAAAAAAATGTAAAACAAAAAGTGTGCACTTGGGAAAATGAAGATGGCTAAATGGAGATCTAAATAAATGAAAAAACTTCTTTCAAGGTTCACTGGAACTCATTGACCAGGTTGGGCGAACTAGTCTTATTTTTGGTAAAATGTGCCAAAATAGGTTTCTGTTCGCAGATGGTCAGTGCTCCCCTCAAAATTTGTGACATGGACTAACTATCTCCCATGGATATGTTAACTCTGACGGTTGCATAAAGCATTAACAAGATGATCTTTTGGTGCAACGACAACCATGGGGCTAACAATTGGTATTAGAGCCAAAGGTGTGGGTTTGAATCCCCCCAGGTAACACTAAGGGGGAGATTGTTGGTAGCTAGTCAACTCTCCCCTCAGGATTCGTGGCATGGAATAACTACCTCCCATGGATCTGTTAACTCTGATGGTTGTATTTGGCATCAATAGGTCAATCTTTTCATGCAATGACAATCGTGGGGCCAACAGTTTTTATAAAAAAGGGTATCTAGATCAGTAAAAATCTATGTCAAGTTTATATAGTGGGACTCATTCGCCACTTGTGGTGATCATTCCACTTCTTCTTTTTTGGAAGTTCAGGACCTACTTCTGTCTTCTTGATTGATTTCTAGATCTGAAACTACAAATTTCCACTTGTAGGTTTGCTCCAAGTTTCTCCAAGGGTCGATGACAACTTCGATAACTTTGACCACTTCACAAATTTTCTCCAATCTTTCTCTTTATGAAATATACAATATAAACCTCCAAATCACACACAAAGGAGAGGGGAAAATGTTGTTAGGTTAGTGGATAGGGTTTTTCCTTGAGCAAACCCCTTGTTGGTAATTAGACCTTGAAATGAAATAAAATAAGAATGGAGAATGATGAATGAACAAAAGACAATGTTGCAGCTCATCAAACCAAAGCAATAAGGTGCTGCAAATATGCTTGAATTGGTTGCAATGGATGTGGTTCTTGACTCTTGCTTGAATGATGTTGATCTTTATTGATTGTTAGGGATTGGGACCCCTTTGTAGAATATTAAATCAAATAAAGAGAAAAGATAATAAAGCACGAAATATGGAATGATGGATTCAATACCTTTCCATGATGATTGATCTTATGTTGTTGCAACAATTAGCCCTTGAATAACTTCAAGTGATGTCTTAATGACTTAGTATGCAGAGACTTGTTGATGGTTAAAATGACACAAACAACATTAAAACATAATATTTCTACTCTATTTCTCTTGAAAGAGGAAGACAACATGTAGTATCCTAACTCCCAAGGTCATGGTAGTTGGTTCTCAATTGTCTGATGTCACTCAATTGGTTCATGCAACTATAATATTCAAGGGGCCTGTGCTGGTAACAAAGGATTCAAGCTATGACTCTCTTTATCGAAATAGTTCCTGTAAATCGATGGGTTTTAAATAAAAGAAAAAGATAGACCAAAGGGGTAAACTGTATACATTTTAGGTGCTTAATTAACTTCACAATTACTCTTCACAAATATTTCAAGAATTATCAAAACAACACACATTCATTCATCATCAAAATTATAGATCAATAGAATTTTAATAACTTCAACTCAATGACAATCTAATAAGATGATCCTTAAATCTGATTCCTTCAAATGACTTTAATCATTCAAGAAACTCTTATGTTCAGCACAATCACTACATACAGATAGATCATAACTTTATCAGCCTTATCAAACAAACAATTTAATTCCAAACACCATCTTTCGAGTAAACATGTAATTCTATTAAGTGTAAAAGATTTAAGTACAATGTATCTCTGCAAAAACTCTACAAAATTCTATCTCTTAGCATTAGGCAAGCCAATCTTGTTCTCAATTAGCCGACCCTTACAATGTGATACCCATCTGGTATTTATAGATATACAAAAGAAGTTCGAACATCACTTCTATTTTAGGCTTTCCACCTTTTTAGGAACAATCAACTTTCTTTGAAACTCAGATCAACTTTGATCTTGAGTCCTTACATTATACATTCAGTTTGATCTAAAAATAGAAGATAGAAATAGAAGAAAAGAAGT
Source organism: Sequoiadendron giganteum (assembly GCA_007115665.2). NCBI lineage: Eukaryota > Viridiplantae > Streptophyta > Pinopsida > Cupressales > Cupressaceae > Sequoiadendron > Sequoiadendron giganteum. The sequence continues at coordinate 276,283,895 of CM021107.1, forward strand.
CATGTGCCCTCAAGACTATCAGTGCTGCATGCATGCAACATGCAAAGAAGAAGAACATCCCGCATGCAATATTTTATGCATGTGAAGCCGGATCCGCCATGTACTCATCATAACTGGTGAAGACTTGTTGTAGCATATCCATATCTGGCCCATCAATCTGGTCATCTTCAAATTTGATCTAATCCAACTCAATTTCATCAAACTCTTTCATACTTTATCAATTCTCTTCGTGCAGCTTTTATTTCTTCTTTGACTTCTACAAGCCGATCTATCTCCAAGTCTCCTCCATCATTTTTCTCCTGCAAGCAAACCTCTAATTAGATCTTTAGACATCATCATAAAACATGCTTTTAAAACATACCTGTTACACATACATTGTAGTCGGAACCAGACAGAAGCTCAAAACAATCGCTTTTACAAAATTGGTGGACTCGGAGCAAAAACCGATATAGAAACTTTACTTAATAACAAATGGGCTCGGAGTTGGAGTTGGGGAGGTTATCAGAACTGAGATCAGAACAAAAAACGGATTTGGTTTTCTTTGAATTTTACTTTTTTCCATATTCTATTTCCATTCCGCCTCTGCCTCCGATTAGCTTATCATTACTTTGAAGAAGGAATTTCCATTATATGCAGAGCCAAAAACGGGATGAGAATAGAATTGATAATTTTTACAAACAAAATTCTTAAGTTCAAGATCGGTTCTGATCCCACCTCCACTAGTTATCATATTCTTCAAGGAAACCTTATAGAACTCGAAAACAGAAAAGGAATAAAAATGGAATTGATAACCTTGTAAAACAAAACTCTTAGGTCCATAATCCATTGTAATCCCACCTCTGCCTATGCTAATCATGACGTCATCAAATACTTTATTCATTTTCAACACAATTTCATGATTATGACCTAGGTCGCTATAAAATGGAAAGGAGCCTTAAAAACACTACACTCATATGACCGAGGGGAAAAATTGCATTTTAGGGCCATTTATTTAAATCTTATTAAAGTAATTACAAAGACCAATGAATCCCTAATCTAACAAACTCGATAGAAACTAGGGCACAGGTTTAAACCCAACCATTCTACTAGACGATGAGACCCTAATTTAAACAATAAATCTAATCTACCCTAACTCACTATAAAATCTCTAATCTACCTCACTGTAGATTCTTAATCTAACAAATGCCATTAAAAGCCTTTAATCTAATCTAATCTACTGCAAACCAAAAACAATCATGATGCAATCATGATTAAGACGTGAAAGTGATGGTGCCCTAAAAATAGAAAGAAACGACACGATAAAACAAGAAAACAAAGATTTAAAGTAAAAAAAACCAGACAAAACAAAAACCTGCTCATTCAATCACATCGATGATCATAGAATTACTTTAGAACACAATGGTTGAACACACAATCAGATATAAAGCAAAACACAATGAACACAACTGCAAATAAACAACGAACAACAAAGATAAAAGACCTACCTCAAACACGAACAAACCCAAGCTAACTTTTTGAATCAATTCACACACAATATCCCTTCTCTATCTCGATCAATTTTCTCAAACAAACTTTGCTATTGCTCCTCGCGCTCTTAGAATTGTAATAATTACAATAATGATCGGCTTTAACCCTTAATAAAGGTAAATATGTGAATTTCTACCTACACCGGCAACCACCATCAATGCATTAAAATGTAGTAAAGGCACAATCAGAACTGTAAGAGAATGAACACTAGTCTGCAATGCAACTTCAGTCAAAAAGTCAACGACAAAAATGGCGGTGGCGGAACTAAAATGGAAATGGAATCTCAAATTCATAAATTTCCCAAACTCAATTCCCATTCGGGTTCTGATTCCACAAACTAAAAACAAAACAAAAGCAAATACAAAAAGTTAAATAAAAGACCAACCTAATAAAACAAAACACAAAAACCGAGACAAAACAAAAATAAAAATGGCGGAGGTGGGATCAGAATCAATCTTGATTTTGAAAATTTTGATAACAACCATCTCAATTCCCACTCCGGCTCCACTTTCGCTAAAGACTAAAAACAAAGGCAAAGAAAAGACTGTTGGGATAGAACCAAAAACAAGCTTCAAAAGAACTTTCAGAACCTGATTCAGCTCTGGTTCTGATTCCGACAGAGAAACCAAAGAAAAACAAAATATTGGCAAAACTAGGCACCAAACTTTGTTTCAAAAACAACTAAGTACAAAAAATAACAAAGGGGGACCCATTTTGACCAAGGCAAAAGATGGGGTGGTTATGCAAAGCATAACAAGACACTAGTTTGCTTGAGAAGAATACTAGATAAGTGCTTGAAAAAATTGAGTGAGGAGTAAAATGAGATGGAAGAAGTGAAAAATGAGGGGAAAAACCCTTATTTATACAATTTGTGCCCTAATTTTCCTAAAATATGACCATACAGCCCGACCTTAGGGTTTAGGAGAAAAAATCCTGAAAGAATATTAAGTTAAATTTAAATTTTATGCCACATGGGACTAGGTCACCCAAGGTGGCAACCTAGTCCACCTGGGCATTTTTCATTGGTTTTTGGGGATTAAAGTGTGGTTATTGATGTTTTTTAGGATTGTCTCACAAAACACAGTAAAGTAAGGTATGCATGTGCATTAAGGGGTTATTATAGCATAGGAAAGGGTTAAATTAGTGATTACAAGCCTAGAAAAGTGTGAAAATGATTTACACCAGCTTGCAACACCTTGGCACAACGATTGGAAAGGGGTAAAAAGAGGTTGAGAAGGTCCAAAATCCATAGGAAAGGGACCAAATGAGTGAAAAGTTTCAAAGGCTACACTTTTTGGCGACAAATTTAGCTCCCACTTTATTGAGAGGATGAAATTGCTTCAAACTCACACTAAAGTATCCCAATGGAAATGGTGAAGAATGACAAAGAAGAAGGAGGTGGTAAAGCCCCCAAGGTTCAAGATTCTAAGTTAAAAATACATCAATGCCAAAGCACACAATCAAGGGTGAATGATTTTCAGAAAAATGAGATACATGATCATGCAATGACAAGAACTAAGGGAAGAAATAAATGGAAATAAATAGTTGGATCAAGCTTCAACCATTTGTCTAGCTAGTTGTGGATCAGATATAGGTTGTTTGTCCAAAGAAATGATGTTTAATCACTCTGGGGCGATGAGACGTCTGGTTTTTCGTTGAGTGAGAAGACCCAAAAGGTGGCTATGGAGAAATTCATGTCATTGGATGGGCTTCCCAATTAAACCATACCAAAATTATACCTCCAGATAACTTTGATAAGGCACCACAAAAGAAGATGAATTTTCAAATGATTTTGTTCAAAGGTATTTTTCTTAGGTCGTGCAATGTCTCATCGTAGGGAACATTATGCGTAATATTTCCAAGAGAGGAAAAATGTAAATGGACCCATCTTGTATGCAAGAGAGGAAGGACTCATCTTGTATGCAAAAGAGGAAAAATCAAAGTCTCATCCTGAGCAACATTGTACCTAATGTTTCCAAGAGAGGGAATCGCAAGAGAAATAAAATCACACTGTGAAATTTGAGTGATGATGTATGCCCCAACTTTAAAGGAATCTCTACACATCGTTCTACAATAAATTTATTTAAAGTAGAAGAGGAACATGACATGAGAGCTTGTGCAGAAAGCCCTAAATCGAGTCATTTGTTTCTAATAAGCTGCATCATGAAAAGGGGTGTATTTCACATGTGAGTCAACTTAAGAAATGCCATCCACATCCCAAGCTTGCTCTTATATGTTCTTGAAATTTTAATGAATATTCAAAAGCGACAATGAAAAGTGACATACGATGGAAAATGATAACTAACACCTTGCCCCCACCTAGTGCAGGACAAGAGTGAGCTGAAAGGGTTGATGAAATACAAGGTTGAGTGAAATGAGTATCAATTAGAGGAATGATGTGTCTCCATATAAGGGAGAGTATCAAAATCCTTCAGATGTTGGATTTTTCTATGCAAGGCCTTACACTCATTAGTGTGATGACCATGAACTTGGTGGTAGGCACAAAAGTAATGCCTTTAGGAACATTTCTTTCTAGTTCTAGGAGGGAGGGAGATCAAGTGATCTTGGAGGATTCCTTTGTTAGTTTCAAAGGATCACTTTCTAAGGTTGGGTTAGAAGGGTGATTTGGCCTGGTGTTGAGGGGAGGGGAAGGTTTGATGAAAGAAAAAAATCCAAGACCATGACGCATTGTTGGCATGTTAGGCTTGATAGTGTTGCAGATACCTTGTTCCTTAGCACCACATCCTTTTCAACTATAGCCAAGTTGTTTCATAAGCTCATAAACTTTTCCATAAATATTTTTCAACACTTTTGGATTAGGTGAGGGTTCGTTGTTTTCTTTGTTGTCTAAATTGATTGAGGTGGATTCTTGTGTTGGAAAGATAGTGGTTCCCTTTTTAGAGTTGGTGGTTGTGATCTTGGATTCTCCTAGTAAAGGAGGGGTGAAGTCTAAGGAACCCCAATCATCGTCTAAGGACTTTTGTTGTTTTTTGGGTTCCACTTGTTTGGTTGGTGTTGAAGTTGTTATAGATGAATTTCATCTTGCAATGAAGAGTGGAAGGAACTCTATTCATTGCATGAATCCATTGCCTTCCTAAAATGAGATTATATGAAACATCATTGGGAATAAGTGTGTGTAATGTGGCCATTCTGATTGTAAGAGGCAAAGTGATCACACCAAGTGGCCTATGTCCTACACTGTCAAATCCACTGAGAGATAAGAGGGTAGGCTAAATATTTGATTTATCAATATGGAGCCTTTCCAAGAGATTGACACTACAGACATTAACAACAGAGCCATTATCAACAAGGGTTCACTTGATCCTATGTGTTTGTATTCAGATATGATCATGAAGGAATCAAATTTTTTTTGCACATCCGAAGGAGGAAGCTCAGTTTGGTGGAAAAAAATGTCAACATTCATGCCCTGAATCATAGTGGTTGGGCATGTGTAGGATCATCATGGAAAAAATAGGCCCTTAAGTGGCAATAAAATTCAGAAAAATCAGTTAGGCAACTTGATGTAAAAATTTGAATAAGTTAATTCTATTATTTCAAAAATATGTAAGAATAGAATTTTTTTCAAATTGAATGTAGTTTCTAAAATACTAGATTTATTTTTATTTTAGAAAAATCTATTTGGTGAAAATTTGAAATTTCAATGTAGTAGTACTTAAATTTCAAGGAAGAAATAAGAAGTAGGTGTCTATCTGACCACCCTAACCACAATAAAATTATAAATTTTTTTTATAAGATTTTTGATATGAGTAGAAGACCCATGTCCCGATGTGATGCATATTGTTTTGTAATTTTTATCCAAGTGAGTAATTAATTATGATTTTTTTACTACAATTTAAAAAATATAAAATCTTGTACATCTAACCACCTTAACTTGGTCAAAAATTCATGAAATTCAAATTTTCTTTTAATCCTATAGTATGTGAAGCATAGAATGCAATGCATGTTTTAGATTCAAAAAATGTGATACCCCTTTGAAAGCTATAGATGTTTTTCAATCAGCCTATCAATCTGGACTTTAGTCATAATTCAAATAGAAAATGAATAATAATAATTTATTAAATTCAAAGTAAAGAATATTTTACATTGGTGGAAAGCTAAGAATCTTCTTTAAAAACCCTTTTCATTTCATAAATTTTGGGTAAAAAAAAAGTCGTCAGCCACATGGCCCATCATATCACTTACATATCACCACTTTTTGGCCCATCATGATCTTGCACATACCCTGCTATATCATTTATTTGTGCATTAGAAGGGATAGGAATTTGTTGTAAGGTTGCTTGAATCATGTTGTGATAGTGAGAGGATGCTTGGATAAGGTCCCATAAAGATATTTTAGCAAGAGTATTCCTTAGTTGGTCTAGAAGGGCATATTCCCTAATAGATGAATTTAATCAAGGGGTAGTAGGTAATATGGGAGGAGATGAAGGTAGAGATTTAGAGGTTGGTTGTTGTGAGCGTAGGTTGTTTCAAGTATGATGTGTATGAGCAATGGTATTATGACTCATTCGTTTTGACACATTATTCTTGGGTAGGTAGAGGATGAATTTGGGCTTAGGTTTGCTTGAAGGAGGATAAAGGATAAGTTGATGTTGAATAATATTAACATCCCTCAAGGAAGGAGAGTCTAACATAAACTTTGCATCTTCTTATAAGGGCATACTATTAGTAGGGGGATGATCTTGAGGAGAGAATAGGGAAGAGTGGGATGATTAGGAGGGGAGTTTCTTTCATTTTCTAATGTCTTATTCTTTTGTTCCACACTATCCACCCTAGTAGGAGAGTTTGGAAGAATTTCATCACTAGCTTCATCACAAGGTGGGAGGAATCGAGAGAGGGGCCATTATTATTTTCAAATAGGTTATACCAAAGGGGTCCCCACTTGAGTCATCAATATTTAGTGATTTTGATACAAATAGTCTAGACCCAGAGATTTATCCCTCCTCACGCATAGGTGCATATTGTTGTATTACATCAATTTGAATATCGCTGTAAGATATATCAGACTACAAATCTCACTCATATTCATTTGAATCTGTTTCAGAACTATCTCTAACCCAAAGGATCCTTTCTATAACCTTCTTTGTCATCTCCTATTTTTGTTCTTCACAGTGTCCTAACCCTTACCCCCATCAACCTAATTCAATCTGATGACTTCATGCCTTTAAGCCATCTAGAACTTATTGACTAGGAACCTGTCGAACCTATGAATGTACTCATATTTGCAAACGATGATGCCATCGTAAATTTCCTATGTTATGACGAACCTGGTACGAGTTCTATTTTTAATACTCATAACAACGCAACTCAGCAGGAGGGTGTCAAATCTTCCAGTTGCAAAAGTAAAAACAAAGATAATAGATCTAATGGTGAAAACCATTCTATGGCAGCATTAGATCTAGAAAAAATAAAAATAAAGAACACATCTAACGGTGAAAACCTCTCTGAGGCACCAAAAGATGGGAGATTTGACACTCTTTTGAAACATAATCATGAGTGGTCATTAGTTATGGTATAACCAACATAGTCTGTAAACATCGGCACTGAATAAAAAGAAAAAATCCTACACCTGGCAGACTCCATGACAGATCAAGAGAGACCAAAATTCATCAATTTATTTAAGGAAAGAAGCATCAAATTTTCCTGGTCATATTCCAATATGCCAGGCTTGGATCCAAATTTTCTCATGCATAATTTGTCTTTGCCTACAAGAATCAAGCCTGTGAAGAAAAAATTGAGAGAAATGCATCCTCATATCACATTAATGGTAAAGGCTGAGTTAAAGAAATTGTTAGATGCGGGATTCATAAGGTCTATTGACTATGCCAAATGGATATCAAATATTGTACCTATTTCAAAGCTAGACAATAGCATCAGAATATGTACGGATTTTAGGGACCTGAATAAAGCATGCCCAAAGGATGATTTCCAATTACCAAATATAGTCATCATTGTGGACTTAACAACAGGGCATGCCATGTTGTCAATCATGGACGGTTTCTCCAGATACAATCAAATTAAATAACTCCATTTGATAAGGAGAAGATGACATTTACATGTCCATGGGGAACCTTTTGCTGGAATGTCATGCCATTTGGTCTGAACAAAATAGGAGCAACCTATCAAAGAGAAATGACAATAATCTTTCATGATATGATGCACACCTTCATGGAGGATTATGTGGATGATATTCCTGCAAAATATTGTACTAGGGAAGGACATCTACATATCTTGAGAAAAATATTCACATGGCTAGAGAAATTCAATGTCAGGCTAAACCCCAAGAAGTGTGTCTTTGGGGTCACATCAACGAAATTGTTGGGATAGATTTTCTCAAAAAAGGGCATTGAGGTAGATCCAGCAAAAGTCAAGGAAAAAATGGAAATGCCACCTCCCAACAATATCAGTCAACTCAGATCACTACAGGGAAGGATCCAATCAATCAGGAGATTTATCTCCCAGCTGGTGGAAAAAAGTCATCCATTCAATCATCTATTGCATAAAAATGTTGTTTTCAAATGGGATAATGGGTGTGAGACAACGTTTGATCAAATAAAAAAATATTTGATGTTACCACCTATTCTCATGCTACCTATAGAAGGAAGGAATCTGATACTGTACATTGCAACAACATATATCTCTTTAGGAGCATTATTAGCACAAGAGGATTATGAAGGAAAGGAACACGCCATCTACTATATCAGCAGAACTTTAAATGGCTATGAAATAAACTACACTTTCATAGATAAATCTTTCTTGGCAGTGGTGTTTTCTACTCAATAGCTGAGACATTATATGCTAATTCATACAATCAGGCTAATAGTGAAGATTGACCCCTTAAAATATTTACTCAGTAAAGTTGCCTTAACAGGTAGACTGGAAAAGTGGGTCATGCTATTAAGTGAATTTGATATTCAATATGTGGAGAGAAAAGCCATCAAGGTTCAAGCAATCACCAAACAATTGGTTGAGGATCCTTTACTAGATGATCGACCTATGACAGTGGAGTTTCCAAATGTGGACATTTTGACACTGACGCCATAACAATGGATATCATATTTTGATGGATCATACACATAGAAAGGATCTAGAGCAGGGATTTTGTTCATCACTCCCTCGTAACACACCATTCTGAAATCTTATGGACTGATGTTTCAATGTATAAATAATATGGTAGAATATGAAGCATTAATCATTGGGGTCAAAATAGCAATTGAATGGAAGATCACAAACTTACAGGTATATGGGGACTCTCAACTAGTCATTTATCAAGTAAATGATGAGTATCAGACAAAATATGAAAATCTGATGCCCTACAAACAATAAATAGATGATCTAAAACAGTTTTTTGTCAATGTCAAATTGATCAAATTCCAAGGGTGGAGAAAAAAGTTACGGATGCTATGGCCACAACTACTTCACTCTTACAATTGCCAGAGAAACGTGGTCATTATGAGTTTATGGTAGAACAAGTATCATGTCCTTATAATATTTTGGAATCCAATAATATGCCATCTAGATACCATTGAAACCTCTGTCTATGAGAAAACCTTTGCTTACCTAAACGTCAATATCCTCCCTCTTGATTTTTCCAAGAACCAAACACGTAGTTTCATCTGCCAATCCGCCCGACATAGTTTTTGCCAAAATCCTTTATAGTCAAAGTCTTGATGGTACCTTACTCTGATGTTTAGAACATGATGAATCCAAGATGACCTTACATGAGGTTCATGAGGGTACTTGTGGCACTCATTCAAGTTGTATAACTCTAGCACATAAACTCCTCTATTTGGGATATTATTGTCCATGCATGGAGAAAGAATCTTATCAATTTGTAAAGAAATGTCAAAAGTGTCAGATTCACAGTAATTTGATTCATGCACCAGCTCAAGAGTTGCACCCATTCACATCAACATGGCCCTTTTGTCAATGGGGGCTAGATCTAGTAGGAAAGATAAATCCCTCTTCATCTAATGGACACAAGTTCATAATAACAGCTACAAAATATTTTACAAAATGGATCTAGAAGTAGTGCCTCTTACAACTATCACTGGAAAACATATCTCCTCATTCATATTGAATTACATCATCTATCCGTATGGCATCCCTCAATCTATTATCACTTATAATGGACGGCCTTTCAAGAACCAAGATATCCAAGAATTGTGTGAGAAGTTTCATATCCAACATCATTTCTCAACACCGTACTATACTCAAGGAAATGGCCAAGTAGAGGCCTCGAACAAAAAAATTCTAAAAATACTCAAGAAGACAGTTAATGATGTTGGATGTGACTGGCATGTTCAACTTAATCCTACACTGTGGGCCTACAAAACTAGTAATAGAATACCAATAGTAGCTACACCATATGCCTTGGTATATGGACTATAAGCCCTACTACCTATTGAAGTAGAGATTCCATCACTCTGTGTATCACTCAGAGGAATCATTTCAAATGAGGACTATAGGGTATCTAGACTTCAAGAACTAGAATTTTTGGATGAGCATCATCAACAAGCTGTCAACCATCTCATGGCATATCAACAAATAATATCAAGGAGTTACAATCATAGGGTAAAACCTAGGGTCTTTCAGGTTGGTGATCTGGTTCTAAAAGAGAACCTTAGAAATCAATAGGATAGGGAAAAGAAAGTGAAGTTTGAACCTAACTGGCTAGGTCCTTTCGTCATCATATTAGTGTATGGATTGAGATCCTATCAACTATCAACATCAGAAGGATATTTGTTTAATGATCCTATCAACAGTATCTATCTCAAAAAGTTCTATACCTGAATTTCCTAGTGCATAGGTCAAACTTTCGAAAAAGGGTTTCCTTGATGAAAACCTGGCAAATAAGCATCTTGGTAAAGGAAAATACAAAAAAAAAAAAACAATAAAATACAAAAAGAAAAATGAGAAAAATAAAAATACAAAATAAAGAGTACAATCAAAACATATGGTGAAAACCTAGAAATAGTCGTCGTATGTGATTCTAAACCAACTTTCCATCTATTTTAATACATATCAGGATCATTAGTCGAGCAGTCATTACTATTTCATATCATATCATTTTCCATCATTGCATTCATTATCAAATCATTTCACATAGTCAAGTCTCACTCCAAAGCTTCGGGGCAACATTTGGATATCACTAAGGCAATAAAAACATCAGCTTTTCCAAATGGGAGAACAACAGTATGATAGGAAAACAAAAACACTGATTAGAGTGCAACATCAATCACCGTCAGAAAGGCATCAAACATTTGTATCATATCATAAAATCCAAATAAACAATTCAACAAGTCAGTCTAGACAAGCGAAAAACAACAACATGAGTCTATGTCAGTCAAACTACATGGTCTCTGCATGTGAAACGTAGGCAAGGATAATCTATCATCAACCCCTATGACCCCTAGGATAGGTTAGTAGGTTAGGTCTTTGGTCAAAATCTCAGAAAATCCAAAAACATCACAAAATAAGGATTGATGATCTAATCTAAATAATGATTGAAACACTCTAAGTAAAAGGTGGATAAATTGTATTTTTGATTAATTATCATCATTTCTTTGGAGTAACTCAATGATGTAAATGAACTAGAGAAGCAAGGAAGAAGAATGATATTTTTATTGTCTATTGTCTATAAGTTAATCATATAAATGTGTGAATTATCGAGGGATGTGCTATGAAAATGTATCGCTGATGATATTCAAAATTCACACATTAAAATGATTAATCTTTACTTGTTTATGCAAGAAATGCTTAGGTCATCCTAGTTCAATTATACCTAGATGCCTGTGTTTGCTTGCAATATCAAAAATCATGAAAGTAGTACTCAGGTTGTCATTGGTCTAACATATACCATTAACGCTTGTAGTCACTTTCAACATCCTAAAAAGCTCTATGATGATACAAAGCACAAAAGAACTATTAAAATGACAATGGTTTTGCATATAGTTGCATAATAAAATTAGACTGCATTCACAATAAATTCTACATCTGCAGAGTGATTGTTGCATAAAGGATCCCAATTAATGATTATCTTTTCTACAAATATTATTGAGTATACTTGACATTAAACCAAAAATCATCAAAAAACATATAGGAAAATCATCTTATCATTGCAAACCATTTATCATCTCATCATTCATGCATTTAACATCAAATAGTTGTACATTTATCAAACCATATTTTCGACATCATATCATAAATAGATACATCACATTCATTGCACCATATCATTCATTACATTATCGTCCATCAAAAAACCATCATTTAAATAAATACATCATATCATTGACTACTTTATTATCATATACATTTGATAAAATTTACACCATCCATCCATTATCGTCCATCACAACATCATCATTTTTATCATCATCACATTAAAATAAAAAGCATTTACCATCCATCCATACATTTTATCACATTAAAATAAATACAAATCATGTCATAATTATCCATATATCATTCATCACAAAAATCATCATTTAAAACATCATAACATCCATACATCATATATTCATACATAAGCATCATTTTTATCATCATCACATAAAATAAAAGCATTCATCATAGAATCATCATTTTTTTATCATCATCCCATAATAAATGCATCCATCATAGATCAATAGTAATCAACTGCATATCATATATATCATCAATGTAAAGTATACAATGAAGTCTGAAATAAAAAAAATGATACATCATAAAAAATGAGCCGACTCGAAGCGTACATCATGTTTCAAAAAGAATATCTCAAAATCACAAAATGGCATCTATGATCTGCTGCTACCAGAATGAGTAGGCATAATAGGACTAGTTTCACCACAACCCCCAAAAGGACTAGGATCTTTGAGATCTCTCCATGGAGGCTATATAACACCCTCGATGACTGTCTAGGTACGTGTTCGACCAGATCTCAAGGGAGCATAAATAACTCTACGATTAGCAAGCCCTGCATCATGATATTGGCCCCTATAAAAATCTACCTCTCGACCAACCTACAATACTTCCCTCATATAGTTGGCAACATAGGTACCATTAGCTACTCTCTATAGTGTCTCAGCAGTCTCTTGTGCCCTCTCAGCAATCTATCTGGCACTATCCCTTTCGGCTGTCAAAGTATCAACTTGAGTCTGAATAGCTGCCAACTATCCCTTTATCTGTGCTAATGCCTATGCATGAGCCTATTCCTGACTTTCCAGCTGTGTCTATGTCTGTACAAGTAAACTCTATGCCTACACCAACTGTCCCTGCAGAGTCTATACCTATGTCTACAAACTGTAAATCTATCTCTCATTATCAACTGAAGGCACTGCCACTGCTCGCCTTTTGTGAGGCCTACTTAATGATGGACCGACACTACCTGGCCCAGCTCCTCTATCACCTCCACCACCACCACCCCTACAATCGCTACTGCTATCATCATAGATGCTCTCAGTACTATTGCTCGATTGAGTATCATCCTAATTATTCTCCTCACCCTCAGCACCATCCTCCTCCACAAGTAAAGGTGATGGCTCATCGGGAATGGTAATTCGAGGATGTGGATGAAAAGCCAAAAATTCTACATACTCTCCTATCACCGCTACCACTACAATATATTTGCCAATATCCCAAGCTGATGGCTGCAGAGTCCTGTATCCCTCTACTAGTGTCTCATAAGACAAGCATGGCCCCCAATCTGCTACATCACTCTGTCATCGGGCATAATGAGTAACCCCCTAAGGCATACAGTGTACAATACCATATAGCCTATAAACTCACCGCAATAAAAATATCTCAAGGACAAAAGAAGTCCTACCAATCAAATACATGCAGTCACATAAGTACTCAAGCACTAAATCATCCTCATCCCATTGCTTATAGTCCAGATAAGGCAGCCAGATGACACTCTCCATGTCATACAAAACCCATCTCCAATGCTCTAAATTATCCATCTGAGCCTAGATAAGTCTACCTCTGTATCAAAAAATATAGGGTCTTCCTATAGGTCTATCAAGAACCGGAAATGGTCATGCTATGGAAAAATTCTCCCATGCCCACACCTATAAAAGAGTCACCCCTACTGATAGCCTGCACCCTCCCAAGTACATTGGTGAATGCAAATCATGATAGAGGTGCGCTAGCATACACATACCCCATGCATACCTAGTCCCATGCATGACCATGCTCTACAGAATACGGCCCCAACCCACAAAGAATCCCTTTGACCTTCAATCAAGACAAAGGAAACCTCCAATGAATCCAACTAGCATTGTTGGTAATAAAGCATAGGTGTCAGCCATCGCCCACCATCAAACACTCAGTCCTCCAATATGTTGATCCTAGAAAACTCTACGGAGTGCATCTCTCCCACTAGCCTCATGCGAATCATAGACAACGATCTCTCCCATAACTAGTATCTGCAATATCCGCCACACATCCTCGAGTGTGAATGTCATCTTGCCAGTGGGTAGATGGAAGGTGTTATGGTCACTATGTCACCGGTCGACCAAAGCAATAAGGATACCCCAATTAATCCTAATCTGGGGCATATCGAGAAGACTGGACAGACCACATCGAGCTGTGATCTGAATCTCATTAGGAGTCAAATGAGGAATCAAATCCGTAGTCCAGGGAAACCGCTATCGCATTTGGTGATTACCCAAATCCTCCTATCACCATAAAAAGTCTAAAATAAGTGCACTATGTCAAAAATTAAAAGTCATCCTACTATTAGATCCAATCAAACTTTGGTATGAATTTTTGATCAAAATTCATGAACAAAATACAACAAACCTCACCTATCATGAGGTTCATCACCAACATTATCTAATCTCACCTATCATGAGGTTTATCAAATATGAAATCATTCCTCACCTATCATGAGGATCATCACAAATAGGATTATTCCCACCTATCATGAGAGTACATCTTATTAATCATAAGAATCAGTCATCAAGAATTTGGATAATCAAATCATACCAAACCGAAGGATGGACATGATCGAAATTGACAAAATCAAGGTTAACTGTGTTAAAATTTGCAAATCTAACATGGATGCACTAAAACAAGCATCCAAAGTGCTAAAAATAAAAAGTGCTACTTCATCATTCATATGCGCTAAAACAAGCATCCAAAGCACTACTTCATCATTCAAATGCGCTAAAACAGACATCTGAAGTGTTACTTTACTCAAAGCGCTATTTTAGCACTTTGGTGCGCTAAAATAGTCCATCAAAACACCGCTCTAATCAGAGCACTATAACAGATCATAGATGCGCCAATTTATTCCATCAAAGTGCTAGAACTTTCTAGGTGCTAAGATCTGGCATCGAAGTGCTAAATCTTGAAAGTGCTAAACTATCCTACTAAAGTGCTAGAGAAAATAATGAAAGTGTTAATTCCTCAAAGCACTACATGGGAGTGCGAAGCGCTACAGCATGACATTGATGTCCTAAACTATGAAAAACATGCAAATACATAAAAAATGCATGAAAAATGAGAATGTACAAAATACAAGGTAGATTACAGGTACATACCGGAGGTCCATAGGTGGACAACCACTAGTGACGTCGCACGTGCTCAAAACGGTGAGTGTGGTAGGGGATAGGCATCTTGCTCTAGCTAGCTCAAATATCTCTATCACTAGATTTTGAAAGTCACAAAGTACAAATGAGATTGAAAATGACCTTTTTGACCTTATATAGATTTTTGAAAAGGGATTTTTGTGGGTTTTCTTTTATTTTAATTAATTTTATTTATGAAATTAAGTAAAATTCATCCACGGGCTATATTTTCTTCATCAATATCAGGAGATAAATTATTTCTTCATCAAATCATCATCAAATCATTAATTTATCTCCCGAGGGGGCATATTATCAGCAATCATCTGAAAATCAATATCTGGGGCATGTTTGAGGCATACAAATTTTTTTTCATTCATCAATACTGGCAGTAGCAACAAAATTTTCTTCGAAGCAATGCGTAAACACATCACTTCAAAGAGGGGAAAAATGTGTGAACCTGCTGTGAGGCCTTGGGGCTGGGTTGGCCGAGAGGCTGGCTGAGACAATTATGTATGAGGAGTTGAAGGGAATCTATGTAGTATGTTAGCTGGATGACATTGGAACTACATGATGGTTCTGGTTTACTGTTGCATGTTATTTCTCCAGATGAACAAGATGTGACTCCTGTATAGTCTATGAGCTTGAGATTGTATTATAACTATTTTCTATTGCTAAATAATACAATGGCTCGATCTTTTGGAGTGTGGGGTTTTTTACCCAAAAGGGTTTTCCCCATGTATATTTGTGTGTCATCATGTTTGTATTTCATGGTTGTTTTTCTAGTGTTGAATCTGTTAATAGTTATGCATTTACTTTCCTTAGTAGGATCAATGGGGGATTCACTATGCCTATTTTTTCTTTTTGGTATAGTTGTTTATGTGTTTGATGTGATTTTGAATTGAAATCACCAAGGCACTGCTCTCTTAGATTCCTATCTTGATGACAGACCGAACTCTGTATCCCAAACAAGTGGTATCAGAAATGGCTAAAAGAGGTCAAGGCTTGATGATACCAACCAGTGGTATCAAAGTCTTCTCCTGGTTGTTGAAGTTCTGGGTTTTCTCCTATGTTGATTTTTTAGCTTGAAAAGCTTGAGGAAGTCTGGAGAAATCCGTTGGTGATTGATCCTTCGATGAGTTGAAGTGTGTGCTTCTTTGATTCAACACACAGTTTGAAAGACACTAGAGAAGTATGGAGTTGATCATATTGTGGGGATGTTATCTGAACCTCTTGGCTGGTAACAAAGTTCCTGATGCAAAGGGAGTGAGGTATGTTCATGGTTGTGTTGCAGCAAATCATGGTGTTCATACTAGGTGTCTCTGTGAAAGGATCCTTGGTGGTATGGACTGTCTTGTGTTGCTAATTAGCTATGGAGAGTTGTGCTTGTGTTGGGTGTTTTTTGACTTAGCATTGAAGGTAGTTTCTCTGGTGCTCTAATTGTATGGAGGCTATGAAGTTGATCCTAGTGGTCTGCAACTTCTGAATAGCCTAGCTCTCTCATATGCTTGTGCGTGACTGTGGTTTTTGGGACTAGTTTGAAATGGACCTGATGTTCTATTCTTACCCGTCTCTTGCAGTTGCATGGTTCAGATTCATGTCTTTGGCTCTGGAGGTTTTGTGTAGATTTTTCTGAAAATTCTATGATGCATGTTCATGTTGTTTTTCATTGTTTTGGTTAACCGTAATGGTAACTTGTGCAGACGCTTGAGTCATCTAGATAAGTAATGAAGATGGAGATGCGTGGGTGTTTTATAAACACTATGGTTTTGTAGGTTTTACATGGTCAAGATAAAAATTGCGTTGTGTGGAGCTACTATCTGCTATTTTCCAGATCCTGGCTTTTATGGTGTCACTCAATGGGATAGCTGGAGTTTGACTTGTTTGGAGGAGAGTTATCTTCTTTGCATGGGAGTTTTGGTATGTTCTTTCTCATTCAACATCTTGGTGGGGCTGCTTGGTGGTGTTCTTGACTATGGTGCTCGAGTTGTGGACATGATTGGCAAGTCTGATCTATTGCTGATCTAGTGTTTGAGTCATGGTTGTCTATGTGGTTGTTCCTACTGTTTATCTTAGTTTTGCAATTTCTAGTGCGATGATAGATTTGCAGTTGTTGAAGTGGATCTCTGAGTTGTGTGGCTAGTGGATTAGCTATGCATTAACTATTGTGAGACAACTCAGGAGTGGACTTTCAATATCCACCTAATTGCTTCTGTGGTTTTACAAATATGTTAGTTGACCTTTTCCATGGTCACTTGTGCATTGGCGTGGTTGTCTTGAGATGAGAGGATGAATGGAATTTGAGTACCTGAATAGTTAGTGATGGGAGCCTATAGCATGAGAATTACATTGTCATGAAGAGCTTGTTACACTAGTTAGTGTAAAATTTTGGTAGTGATGGTGTGGTCAGTCATGGTGCTTGGAAAGCTCGATGTCACATTGCAGTGGGAGCTTTAACAGTGACTGGTGTCCTTATTTGGTGTAGCATTTGATGCATTATTTTGCATATGCATGTTCACTACTTGAAGGTGTGCAACATCTTGGAGGCATGGAAGACATTGTTAGTTTTGGTTGAGTTGTTGGTGGTGCTTGACAGGTGATGTTGGTTTTGGTTTAGAGTTTTTTGCTTTATGTCATGGTTATTCTTTCTTAGAGTTTTCGCATTTTGATTTTCTCTTGAGACCATAGCTTGTTCACTTGAAGCATGGTATCTCTGGAGGGGGATGTGTAGATCATGGTGTCATGATAAGTTTTGAAGCTTCGATAGTGGTCTGGAGTTTCTCTATGTTTTGAGTGCATTGGTCATATGTTGGTGGACTTTATGGTTGCTGCAATATTGCAGATTGGAGTCAGCATGAGATGATAGGTTGTTGATACTCATGGATGCATGGAGAATAAGGTGAGGGTGAAATTATTTTGTGAATGTTGTTGTTACAGCTGAAAGTCCAAATTGCCTGCACCTTGGTTGAATGTGAGTTCAATAGTTACCTTGAAGGAGAATGCTCTTGGGTAAGTCACGATGACTTGTATATCTTGGAGGAGCATGTTTTCTTCTCTCCTTGGTCTTCTCGGCAGTGTTCTTATGAAACGCATTTTCCCATTATACTTTTTAGGTGTTTTATGCTTTATCTTTCATTGGTATGAATCCTGAGTTGCTATTTTAAGAATCTGGAGGATTCATAATGGAAGATGGATAGCATTGTGTATCTACTTGTTCTTTTGAGGACTAATAGGAGATGGTGTATGGATTAGTATGATCTTCTTGATGATTACATCCATGGTGCAGTTTGGTGTTATTAAGGATTTTCCCTTTGGGATGTGGAGAAGATCATACTTGTCACAATTGGAATTTAGAGGGGTTTGTAGAAGCGCATGTTTTGATTTGATGTTTCTCTCTAATATGGTCTTGTTCTTCCTATTTATTTCATATGACTTTAGATGTTTGTGGAGAAGTGATGGTCACTCTTTTCTATAGTCATGTGTTTGTCACTCGGGTGATGACACAAGGGGTTTTCTTTCTTCAGTTAGATATGAAAACTTGGAAGAATAGTGGATGATTGATGAGAGAGAAAAAATTCTTGCAGCAGGATGTTGTAGGTTGTCCAAATCAGAGTGGGTGTTCCTTGGAACTACATGATTACTTTCTTCTATATGCAAGGGCTGGTGGACTTGGTATGCTTGGATCATTTGTGATGGTGCTTTGTTTGCACTCACCTAGACAATGCCCTTGTAGTGGGAGTACTTGTACATGTTTGGTCTACAACTAGTTGATAGACGGTGCTTGTTTGCTGCTGAGATGGGTGGTTTTATGATGGCATGAGTCTGTTCCTGGTTATCATACCTTTGAGGTATGGGTGGTTGGATAGATTAGCACGAGTTGTGGGTGCTATGTTTAGCCATGTGGGTTTTTGTCAATTGGATGAGGACAATCAGGTCATTGGTTGTTGTTCTGGCTTATTAGTGTTCTTGTTCTCAAGAATTCTGGTTCGTGTCCTATTTCCTATGCTCATGTTGGTGCCTTGTTGTTTGTTGTTGTGGTGCCTTGCTGCCTAAAGGATCTAATATTTGTGTTCTTGAGACTGGTGCATATACGCCTTGGCTTGTTATTTTCCTATGTTGGATGTTTTGGAGTAGTTGCCTGTGATGGTGGACATTTCTGTGATGTCATTGCAAAAGTCTTGGTTGGAGCATGAGAGAATGTTTTGATCCTTGTTTGGGTTTTGGAGGATGCCTGAAAGCTTGCATCAAGTGGGAGATTGTTGGGTTTTTGGCTTAGCTTTCTGGCTTGTTTCTCCTTCGGCCTTTGTGTTTTCTTCATATTTATGGCATTTACCACCATACCACGAGCCACCCTATTTAGGGGTTGGGTGGTGTTATCACCTTACCACAGCGGTCTTCATCTTACCTGGTGGTGGCACAGTGATGTGGTGGTGGTCTGGAAGGAGGTTACCTCCTTACCGCAGGGTGTCAGTCTAGCGGTGGAGGTAGTGTTGTGAGCGGCACTATAGTGGTGAGTTGGTAGGCTGGCAATTACTACCATACCATGGGCGATGATAAGCCTCACCACAGTGGATGCATTATGCAGCTAGCGGTCAATGGTGACCATTATTGCCCCACCATAGGTTGTGAGGATGCTCACCATAGTGGCTGTGGTGAGACCGTTGGGGGTCTACCATAGTTGTCACCATTGTACCGTGGGGTGGCCTAGTGGCCTCCATGGTAGCACGATGAGACTCCTGATGGTCTAGCTAGTGTTTACCACCACACTACAAGAAGGCATAGGATGGTCAGTGGTAGCACAGTGGAGATGGTAGTCAACGTGGTGTAGTCAGAGTTTGGGCTCATTGATGACTTGGCTGAGCTCGGTCAAGCTCACTGCCATAACGCGAGGTGACTCAGACAGGGGTGCGATAGCACGGGTGTGTCAGAAGGTGAGCTCGAACAGGTTTACTGCCATACTACGAGGTGAGTCGCCTAGGGCAGCAATAGCATGGGTAAGGTGTGGTGAAGCTCAATGAAGTCGAGGGGTGAGCTTGAACGAGCTCACCGCTATATCGCAATAGGAGAAAGATAACTCGGCGGTAATTTGTTAGATGGCGGGGTGAGCTAGGATGAGCTCACCGCCATACTATAGCTAGGTGTTTTGGACTCGGCGGTGATGCGGTTGGTGCTCAGGTGAGCTTAGAGCTCGGTTGACCAAGCTGGACCGAGCTTGAATGAGTTGGATCGACTCTATCAGAGCGATCAATGAATGTGAAGGTGACACATGGTAGGTTGGCAGCATCTGATTGACTTAAGACCAAAGAGGTAAAGACAGTTATTCCAGGCCATGGAAATAGAACCCGATTAAGGTGATGGATTTATTACCTAGGTGGATCGATGCAATCTGTGTAGATTGAATGTGCACTTGGCTTTTTTGATGCATGAACCTGAGGGTCAGTGATTGGTTGGGTCATTGAATACATTGTATGGCTTGGTCAAAGATATACATTGAAAATAGCCACAAAAGGTGGTAGAAAGTTAGAATGGGATGGAAGAGAATTATATTTGTTAACTCTGACTATTACAGTGTTGTGATGATGTGAACCTACTGTGAGGCCTTAGGGCTGGGCTGGACGAGAGGCTGGCTGAGACAGTTATTTCTAAGGAGCTGAAGGGAATCTATGTAGTATGTCAGCTAGATGACATTGGAACTATGTGATGGTTCTGGTTTACTGTTGCTTGCTATTTCTCGAGATGAACAAGATGTGACGCCTTTAAAGGCTATGAGCCAGAGATTGTATTGTAACTATTTTCTATAGTTGACTAATACAACGGCTTGATCTTTTGCAGTGTGGGGTTTTTTACCTAAAAGGGTTTTTCTGCATGTATATCTGTGTGTCATCATGTTTGTCTTTCATGGTTTTTTTCTTGTGTTGAATCTGTTAATAGCTATGCATTTACTTTCCTCAATAGGATCAATTGGGGATTCATTGTGCCTATTTCCGCTTTTTGGTACAGTTGTTTGTGTCTTTGATGTGATTTTGAATTGAAATCACTAAGGCACTGCTCTCTTAGATGCCTATCTTGATGATAGACCGAACTCCATATCCCCAACAAAATGTATACACCTAAAATTATTCTCGAGAATCTCATTAATTAAATACAAATTATTTGATTAATTATCCTAATTTCCTCTACTGTTTGAATAAATAAAAATATTTATTTATATAGTTCACGTTCACATTCACATTTAAATTCTTCCAATTCTTTTATTATCTCATCTTAATTAAATAGACAAATTAAATACTTTGTTTGATTTAATTATCATTTCCCTATTTTATTCTATCACATCAAATCTTAAATTAATTAAATAAAGATTAAAAACTTTATTGATTAATTACCATATTCTTATATTTTGATTTATTAAACAAATTCTATAGTTTGTTCTATTAAATTATTTATCCCTCTTCGGCTAATTTAAATAAATCAAAAATATTTAAATAATGGCATAAAGAATTTTCCACTATATTTCCTCACAATAAAATTAGATATCCTATGTCTAATTTATGTCACAATATGTCAAAATTAATGCTTTCAAACTTCAAAGGAATTTTTGGAGACAAATTGGAGACAAATTGGAAATTCATCTCTCAATTCTCTTCCATCAATCCTTCCTCTTCTCTTGCCTAGTGTTTTCATGGGTAGAGACAATCCCTAAAATCTTCTCAATCTCCTCCATCTCTCACCATTCAATCCTCTAGATTGAATCCAAGCCTCTCTTTGCAATCCCTATGCATTTCTACTGCTAGGAAATCTATAAATACAACTTCATTCAACCAAGAAAAGGATCCAAATTATCTAACTTATGCACTCTTACTCTGGAAGAATTCAAGCATCAAGCATCAAGCATCAAGCATCCAAGCATCTAGCATTCTAGTTTTCATATCTAGGCTACCTCTTGTAGCTTCGTTTATCAGTTTTCATGTCAATCCATGCTATATTAGTTTCTTTTATCATCTAGAATTATCATATAGTTTCACATCAATTCATCAACATCATTCTGTTCTTTAGATTTTCATTTTAACAGTTATAGTGTTATTTAAATCTGAGAGCACAATAGCTTAATAAATCTTCTAATATAGGAGACAATGAGATGCTTTCAGTAGATTATTAGCTTGATCTTTGATACAATGTTTCATTAAGAAGTGTTTTATTCCTTTATACTTATTCACACTTATACTCTCCTCTTACCTCTCTTAACAAACAAGGCAACACTATAAGGAATCATGACAATAACATTTTCCCTTCTCTTAGTATCTCTCCTTGGTGTTCAGATGATACTTTGTTGATACAAGATACAATCGTTGAAAGTCATGAGTATCTTAGTTGTCCCGCTTCCCTTAGGGAACCCCTTATTAAACAAGACACTTCCACATTCATCATTGCCCTCATTGCAATGGAGTCCCTTTAGAAGAACCAACCTTTGAATGTGAAGAACATTGGATTTGTAGTTCTCCTGAAAACTCTCCTCGTAAGGAGACTATCATGGTGTAAGAAGGTGTGAACCTTGACACTTATCCTTCAAACATTAAACCTTCAAATCGCCTTCCTTAACTAGTCATGAACATAAAGACAAGATTCTTGAGGTTATGACCACACAAGTGGGATCTCCTTTAATTAATGAGCCTCCTAAGTCTCCTCCCATTAGTGAATCACATAAAAAACTCAGAGTTGCCTTGAAATCCATGATGCAATCTAATCATAACAATGTTTCATAGCCACTAAATTGTAACTTAGTGACTCAAACACCTAGGGGATCACACACCACTCCTATGCTATTACCCTTTCCTCACAAAGTTCCTTGAGTTGAGGACCTTAAAAAGACTCTTGTTGATATATCTATATTGGAACTTATTCAACTTTGACCTATAGTCAGATTTCTATTTCATGAAATGAAATAAATACAGATGGATGAAATTGAATCTTACATAAAATTGAACAATCTCAAACCCCACCTCTTGTCCCATGCAAGTAGCCCAATCTGACATCACATTCTCTAAAATATGAATTTTCCTCACTTGAGATTCAAAAAAAGAATGATCCCTTGATGATCAAGGTGATCATTAATGAAACTCTAGTTAGGAACACTCTCATAGACAATGGAGCAGACATTAATCTTTGTAGCATGGCCCTCCTAAACACACTTGGCATGGAAAAAAATCTAATTCAGCTTAGTGATGTTCATATTCATGGCTTCGATAATGCTAATAGGAAACCACTAAGGATGATCACATTACCTATCAAGGTTGGACCATTAGTGTTTTCTATTGCTATCCATATCATGCAAGGAACCCTTCTATACAATCTTATCCTAGGGAGACCATGGATTCATGCTATGAAAGGAGTCCCATCTACCCTTCATCGCACAATGAAATTTGAGTACAACAACAAGATATACATGGTTGATGCAGATGCACAAAGCCATGAGTCAACTAATCGCAACATTTTGAACTCCCATAATCCTTTAATTCCTAGATCACACCATATACAAGTTGATGCTGCTCCTTCACCTACAATAAAAATCTTTGATGATCATTGGGGGTCGTTAGATTCTACCCCTCCTTCCAATAAAAATTCCAAAATCTGACCCTCTTGGTCCAAAGAGTCATATACACACAAATAATTTTTAGATACAAGTTATATAGTAATGACTGGGGTCTTACTCCTCCCTCTAAAGAAGAGTGTGAAACCTCACGACCTACACCAAAACCACCATATGTCTTCGATGCTCAACTTGGTTCCACATAAACCACATTACCACATGATAGTGATAGGGGCTATAAAACTCATATCCCTCATGAAGGAGCAATACTTAACACTAAGAAGGATTTGTGTTCTTGTATAGAAACCAATCCTTCCCAAAAGCACACCAACCCTTCATCTATCTTGGAAGACTATTATGATATCGGCCACCATCTCCTTCCTACATATGGATGCAATGAACACATAACACCACCTAACATATCATCCTCTATCAAGAAATATTTAGGCTTACCTCCCTCGTCTTCATTTCCTTCAAACAATAAGCTCCAAACATGTCACAGAACTTGGTTCTCTCCCTTTTATGGGGGCACATAATTCCTTTCCCTAAAATATACCTTCATCCTATTTGGCTCACCTTTTCCTTGCACTAAGTGGGGACAAGGGTTTCATTAGACTTGTCCTGAACATACAAGAGCAAGCTTGAGATGTGGATGACATGTCTTAGGTTTACTCACATGTGACATACTATCATTTCCATAACACAACCATGCTTGGAAACATCTCACTTGACATAGGGCTTTCCATGTAGGCTCTCATATCCCTTTTCCATTCTTGCCTTTCTCTACTTTAAAACAATTTCTCACAAAATAATGTGTAGCAATTCCTTTCAAGTGGGGGCATACACTAGCACTATTTCTTTTTGCATTTTCCTTTCCTTGGTTCCTAGTGCAGCCTTGCAACTCCATACGATGAGTATCTCACTTGGTAGATGACATTGGGTGTAATTTACTTAATGAAAGTGACCTATCTTATCATATTTAATTCCTCTTAGTGGCCTGATGTGACATACTGCATACCTAAGTTGAAATTTTTTTATCCTTCAATTGGTCCTCCCTTTGGAGACATTACACACAATGTTTCCTAAGTCAAAGACCTTGCATGAACCAAACAAGACTCCTTTGAATATCCCTCTTGCATTATACCTTTTTCACATTTTTCATTTTGCACCTTGCATACTGATATGTGCAAGATCATCATGGAAAAAATAGGCCCGTAAGCGGCAAAAAATTCAAAAAAATCAAAGTTAGGCAACTTGATGTAAAAATTTGAATAAGTTATCTATATTATTTCAAAAATATGTAAGAATAGGATCTATAGAAAATTGAATTTAGTTTCTAAACTACTAGGTTTATTTTTTTTAAATAAAATCTATTTGGTGAAAATTTGAAATTTCAATGGAGTAGTACTTAAATTTCAAGGAAAAAATAAGAAGTAGTTGTCTGTCTAACCACCCTAACCACCCTAACCACAATAAAATGATAATATTTTTTTATAATATTTTAGATATAAGTAGAGGAGTCATGTCCCAATGTGATGCATATTTTTTTGTAATTTTTTTCCAAGTAAATAATTAATTATGATTTTTTTATTAAAAATTTTGAAAAATATAAAAAATTGTGTGTGTGACCACCTTAACTTGGTCAAAACCTCATGAAATTTTTTATTTATTTATAATCCTATAGTATGCAAAGCATAGAATGTGACACATATTTTCGATTCAAAAAATGTGATACCGTTTAAAAGCTATAGATGTTTTTCAATCAACCTATCAATCAAGATTTTATTCGTAATTTAAATAGAAAATGAATAATAATAATTTATTAAACTCAAAGTAAAGAATAATTTATATTGGTGGAAATCTGAGAATATCCTTTAAAAACCCTTTTCGTTTCATCAATTTTGGGTTAAAAAAAGCCATCAGCCACATACCTATCATATCGCCACAATTTTTCCCATCATGATCTTGCACATACCCATACATGGCCACCTTGAATAACATAACTTGCATGCCTATGGTGCCATCTAAACCTTGTTCATGAGTTATAAGCATCTAATTCTTTTCTTGTCTCATGAACCGTAAACCTCTTGTGGTGCCTTATCTAAGTTATCAGGAGGTATTACTTTGGTATGGTTGAGCGGGAAGCCCAACTAGCAGCACGACTTTCCCCATAGCCACCTTCTTGTGTGTGAATTCATACCAACCATGTGTATGTATCTCACCACCTTTTGGTATTCTGACGTAGTGAATAACCAAAAGTCTCATTAGCCTAGAGTGAGTACAACCCTTTTCTTTCCAGAAAAATAGCCAAGATATTATCCACAACTAGTTGGAAAAATGGTCAAAGCTTGATCAAAAAATTTCTCTCTCTTCAGTCTTTCACATCACTCCTTCTATCATATTTTGTGTTTATGTTTAGTTTTCCATGGGATATTGATCCTAGGGGCTTGATCAACCCTTTTGATCATATTCATCTAACCTTACTAACATGAGTACATTAGATCTCACTCAACACATACGATTCAACTACTTTAGTATGAGTTTGATGTAATTTCATAATCTCACTAAAGTGGGGGCTAAATGTGTTGCCAAAAACTGTAGACCTTGCAAAATTTTCACTCATTCTGGCTTTTTCCATTGGATTTTGGCTTGTTTTACCTTGATTCAGTCTTGTAAGCTTGCAATTCAATAATAACCTAACAGTTTTTTACTAAGGTGTTGTGAAGTGTTGTGACACATTTCCTCACCTTTCTAAGACCCTTTCAACTTAATTCACCTAAAAAACACCTTCTTACATCTTTCTAAGCCTTATGAAAAAGTTTTGTGAAGTGTTGTAATGCATTTTAACACTTATCTAGGCTTATCACCCCTATTTAACCCTTTTCTTATACTAAATTTTCCCCCTAAGTCTCTAATCTCTAATTTTAGATTCTCAACAACCCAGAAGAGGACTAGGTCTTCCCATTTCGTACTCACCTAGTGGAAAGAGTGTCATTCTCACACACTAAGAGCTCTTAGGGTGAAAAACCCTAAGGGCCTAGTAGAGGGAATACTTTTTCCCTAGGTCCAGTGTTACATTTTTGGTGGTTTAGTCTCCTACCTCTCACCATGGTGATGTTTGGGATTTCTATAGAGATGGATCCCTATTTTGAGGTTTGTTTCTTATGGAGATCTATATATTATTTTCTCATTCTGGGGAACCCTCTCCTATGGTGGTGTTGGATTGTGCCACCAAAGTTAGTTGTTGTTGTAAGGGGTTTTTACCTTTAGAGAGATTGGTCTGATTTAACTCTATTTCTACTTGTATTCATTGGTTTTATCCAGGTTTAGTTTGGTTTATTTTTTAGGCCTTATATTGTATAAGGGGTGATCCCACAATGTTGGTTTACAATTTCTTGCAAATTATGATTTTTCCTGAAATTACATATTCTTAGAAAATATATTGATTTAAGCCTTAAAATGTTTCATTTGAAGGATTCTAGTTGAAGAGGTTTTGGTCAAACCACCTTATATCAAACTCCCTTGGATAGAACCCCACTAGCCTTAAACCATACCTATAACGAAGTCTCCTTTACACCTATCAAAATGTTGATAAAAAACCACTTCTAATTTACCTTTTGGGGGATCAAATGAATTCATTTAAAATTTATTTTAGTAAGTATGTAGTCTTTATTATAAGCTTCCCAAAAAGTATAATTTTAAATAAATTTAATTTTATTATTATTTTTATTTTTTCTTTCTTGTGAATGTATGTTTCTCACCAAAAATTAAGCTCTTTGTTCTGCACATGTGGAAAAATAACAAACTATCAATTTTTTTTTAAAAAATATATGATTGCACCAGATATTTAAGTCCTTGACCTAGCAAAATAAATAAATTGAATTTCGATACATTAAAAAAATTATGTGTTATACAACCCGACGCCTATGTCTGAATTGTAATTGGTTTGACTTTGAAACTTGATCAAGGAATAAATATTCAATAAAACACTTTGAAACCAATTGGAAGCACTAGATATGATAGTTACAAATATAAATTTGAAAAAATATAGTTTCATCCTTCATGGAAAAAAAATTATGTGTTATATGGTGAGCGTCACTCTTTAAAAATGGTGTTTACGGAAAAAAAAAAATTCAAAGGAGATGGAAAAAGAAATGCAATCTGATTCCAATTTATTTGAAAAAAGTATATTTAGAATCTACAGACAAAATTTCACAAATCACTAGTTTGAATCATCTTCAAATTCCTCGTGGTTCAGCCGCTATAGGTGCCCAAAAGTGAAGATTTAGTTAGAAATAGTTAGTTTAGTGTCCAATTTGGCCAAAAATTGTAAACCAGTATTATGGGATCAGCTTAAGGTCTTCTCTTATTTTCCTCAGGGGTGTTGGTTTCTGCATGTTATCAGTCTCTTGATTCAAAGGTATTTTGGAAGGTTTATCTTGATGGTTGTTTAGACAATCCATTTGGTTTCAAAGGTTAAGGATTCTACTACTCTTATGTTCTCGAGGGTAGTGGTTACCTGAATTTTGTTACTATTTGTTGGGTGTCTTTCTTTCCTCCTACCAATTTTCTCTTTTGTAGCTCCTTTTGAGGTGAAGTGTGCTCCTATGGAGGTGGAGCTCAAATTTCCTAGTAAGGTTGGGTTTTTTTGTGGAAAGGGATTCCTTTTTCCCTTTAGTTTATTTTTTACTCTATTCCAAAAATTATGGAGTTATTGCATGGGGGTTCCATCCCTTTGTTTAGTGTTATAAGCTGATGGCTTTCGCTAGTTTTCCCCTATCTCTATAGGGTGGTGTTTTCTATGCTAGTTTCCTTTATTTTGTTTCCCCCGCTTCTTTACAATTGGTCTCTATTATCCAGTTTCATGCTCCAGTCAAAAGCATGGCTTGTTTGATGTTCTTATAGGCTCACTGTTGGTGACTCTCGTTCTTCTTTTCTAGTTGTCTCAATTTTTGTGAGTCGTGTATCTTATACCTCTATGACTACTTTGTAAATGGGTACTGGTCCTTCCAAACTTTAACCTACTCAAAAATTCAAAGTAAAATAAAATAATCATAAATAATTGTAAAGTAAAAGTATTATTTAATAAAAACAAGCCAATCAATCAAAAAATATATATCTTACATGGGAAGAAATAGTCTACAATGTGCATGCGACATAAGTGATTTTGATCCTCTGACCTCTAACTTGCACAAAACTCTACTAGTTAACTTATCACCTCTGAGGGGAAAGGTTGTTAATTGGAAACTAGCATGATTTATGGTGAGGGATTATCTCTCTAACTAGCTACTATAGGATTTGAACACTCAACAAGGAGATGAGATTATGTAAGAAAAGGAATGCATTTACTCTATTGTTCCCATCGATTTTATTTGGTTTTATGCCATGCACATTCTTGGCATTTTAAATGCTTATCATTTGGTTATTTGACTCTCATGTTACATGTTGAGTAGTTTAAAATATTATTGAAGCTAGTATTGATGTTAAAATTTATTTTTTATGATCTAAAATTATTTATAAACAAAAATATTATATTCATAAGTTATAATAATTTATCATTATACATGTACAAAATAATATGTTATAAATAAATAATCTACAACATGCCTCAAACTTAACTCGTTCACAAGGTTACTGACACATCAAAAGCATGTACAAAAATAATTATTCAATAAAGACAACTCAATAAATATTATGATTTTTTTTAAAATTAAATATTATAATGATGCAATATGATTGAAATAGTCTTGGTCATTTGATAGTTTTGACATTATTGGCATTTATGGCTACCTTGGGTAAAATGTGTGCTATATTAGACATTATTGATGGTTTTTGTTGGAGGAAGATTGATAATCAACACAAAACACTCAAATGTCAAGATGCACATAGATAGAATTGGCCATTAGGCTTATTTTATCTGCTAGTGAATAAAATTCCACCATATGGCCCTATTGACAATAAATAATAGGCCTTCATCTATTCATGTGCCTTGTCTATGTTTTCACATGTTGCATACATGTCTAGTAAGGTAGTTGCAACGACATCTAACTAAACTCCACCTTATGTTATGTTTTGATGGATGTCCATGTATCATATTCAAAAGCTCCCATTTTTGTACATTTTACATTGAATAGAAAGTTAAGAATTGCAAGCCAAAGAAAATTTTCTGGTTGATAGTATTAATTTTACCTACCAACCTTTAAGGATACGACATGTATCAAATCATGGATCTACCATGAGAGTTCTTGGTGCACATGAGAAACTTCCCTTTTACCTACATGGAGCCATGTTCAACACCACATAAACACTCAAATGCACTTGTCTCATTCTAATTGACTATGCCAACACAATGGAGTGTATTTGAAAGATACTAATATGTGCCAACAAAAGGGTTTAAATTTTTCTCTTTTTAGATTTAAGACTAGGGTAATGGGGTCAATAGATCATATGATACATGCATAGCAAAATTAAATAACTCTTGTGTGAATAAAATAACTCTTCTTAGCATTTTTTAGATAGATGTATTCAAGATTTTTATAGTAGTTGTATTTACTTTAGAAATATTTTATTTTTATAATTATTCAATATTTTAAATTCAATTGTTTCAATTGTATTTAAGAAAAAAATGTTTTATCAATCAAACTCAACTTCAACTTTATAAGTAGTGAATTTTTTTGAGAAAAATACTATATCTTGATAATTCTAAATGAACAATATAAAAGACAATACAGAACTGCATATGAATTAATCTATGATTCAAAAGAAATTTCTTTTCATAAGAAAATTCTTTCCCTGAATAAACATTTAGATATTATTCTTTTGATCAAATCTAAATCTATAAACATTTTATAATAGAATATTTTCATTCATGATCAATAATAGCAAAAACAAAATATAGAGAAAGACTTTAAAATCACTGTCAATGTAGAAAAAACTATTCTGATTTAGAAATAAAAACAAATTGAAGAGAAATACTGATCACGAGATGACACTTCTTGTTGAATAGAAACGAGTCAATAAAAAATGTCTTACATTCAAAACGGTCTTGAAGAACGTGCCTGCGACTTAAGCTGTTCAAAGAACGTGTTACTGAAAAAAGAAGGAAAGAGAGATGCATAAATTGGAGACAGAGAAATCATTTCTTGCATCTCTGCTCAATATGGCTTCTGTGGGGTTTACTCAGGTTTTGCAAGCAACAGATATAATAAGAGAGGGTGGTTATGCTCCAGCAACGGCTATACTATGTTCACTCATAATTTTGTTGTGGGTGTTGCATAGATTTAGCGTGCAAAGGAGAAATACATTGACATTGCCGCCGGGACCGTTTCAATGGCCTATTATCGGAAATCTGAACCAGCTGAGAAAGCTTCCTCATCGTGATCTTCACAAGCTTGCTCTGAAATATGGGCCGGTGATGTTCTTAAAATTGGGATCTGTTCCCGCCATTGTGGTTTCTTCTTCTGCGATGGCAAAGGAGGTTTTGAAAACCCAGGATATAGTTTTTGCTAGCCGACCTGTTTGTGCTACAGGGAAATACCTTGCTTATAATTTCAAGGATATTGTATTTTCTCCTTACGGGCCTTACTGGAGACACATGAGGAAGCTCTGCGTGGTAGAATTGCTGAATAACAAAAGGATCGAGTCCTTCAGAGGTGTACGAGAGGAAGCAATGCTTTCCGCTGTTCGTTCAGCGTGGGAGATGTCTGGGCAGGGCAGGAAGGCTGTTAATCTCGCCAACATCTTTGCATCCTTTGCGCAGGAAGTGATGTGGCGGATCCTTTCCGGTAATAAATTTTCTTCTCAAAGTGGCGAAGAGATAAAGAAGTTGGTAGTAGAGACGGCAGGCGCAGCAGGAGTTATCAATATCGGGGATTTCATTCCTGGCTTAGATTGGCTGGATTTGCAAGGCCTGAAGCGGCGCATGAAAAAGTTACACAGTTCTATGGACCAATTGATAAAAACGATAATAGAGGAACACCAGCAGCGCAGGATGAACTTGCACAAGGAGCACGAGCAGCAGGCTTCTACTAAAGGCATCATTGACGTGCTCTTAGAAATGGAGAGCCTCGATGGAATGCCAATCACACAGCAAAACATTGAAGCCATTGTTTTTGTAAGTATTCGCTTTTTATCCCTGATATTATTTTGTTGCTACTTGTGTTTTCTAATTTGATCTGTATAAATTTTTGTAGGATATGTTCATCGGTGGAGTTGAAACGACGTCTACTACGTTAGAATGGGTGATGAGCGCGGTGCTTAAAAACCCTCGCGTGGCCAAGAAATTGCAAGAGGAAATCGAATCAGTGGTAGGCAGAGAGAGGACAGTAAATGAGGATGATATATCAAGCATGGAGTACCTACGGTGTGTGGTGAAGGAGACGTTTAGGTTATATCCGGCGTTACCCTTGCTGATTCCGCACGAATCCACAGAAGATTGTAGAGTGGGTGGATATTTCATTCCCGAGAGAAGCAGGCTTCTCGTCAATGCCTGGGCTATTGGAAGAGACCCATCCGTGTGGGAAGATCCTCTGGAATTCAGGCCGGAGAGATTTATGGGTAGAAATTTTGACATTGTGAGAGACAGAGAGTTGTTTGATATGTTGCCATTTGGAGCAGGAAGGAGAGGATGCCCAGGGGCAGCCATCGCTGATGTAACCATGAACCTTATTTTGGCTCAGCTCTTTCATTGCTTTTACTGGAGCGTGGATGGCGACTTGGATATGACGGAACTCTTTGGAACCACCACGCCCAGGAGTGTTAACCTCATCGCTCGTCCTGCCTTGAGACTATCTACCTGCCCTTAAATTTCACTAGAGTGCTCCAATAATTCATATCAGTCATACTAATTATGTAAGCTCAAGATTCCATCTTCATACTCTTACAAACAAAAACAAATAATGTAATCTTAAGTTTGGTATGAAGAAAGCATGATCTTGGATGATCAGCGTAGACTGTTTTTTTTTTGTTTTAGCTTTTGCTTTAATGCATAATAAAGCTGCAACTGTGTGCAGTTATCCTTTAGGCGATAGTTTTAGTTTTAAAGCATCTTTCTTTACTTTGTTTTCATTGCTTTGTCTAGCTTTCTCTGCTTTTTTTCAGCGCTGGTCTCTTTTTACAGCCTATTCGCTGTAATCTTAAAACTCTTTTAAATCGAGGTTATTTGTAGCAGATTCACACAGTTGAATAATATTGTAGTCTTTCATCTTTGTCAGTTTGGTGTTCACGTTTTTCAATCTTCTGTTCAATTTAGTATAGTGTTAGAGTTTGACTTTCAATCTTTCATGTTGGTGGTTGTTATCTTGAAGATATTATATATATTGTTGTATTGCAAAAAAATAATGCAATTGAATAGCAGCATCTGCATGAAGATTGTAATCATTTTTTTTTGAGCAATAAAAATACGGATACTTTATCTCATAGATATTTACCAAGTAAATATGTGTTTTGTTTGTTATTTTATTATTTTACTTAATCTTTCCTATTATTTCTTCACAACTAAGTTGTGCTGCAATATTATTCAAATTTGTAGACTTTATGTTTGTACTTTGCAACATAGACATGGGCCATAAGCCCACTTTCTCATTAGCCCTTTGAAACACAATCCCCACTACCGCCAAGTAAAGTCAAACCCAACAATGTGTAAGAGCCATAGCTAGAGTTGAAAACCATTCAAAACCACTTGCAAAACCCATAGTAGAATAGAATGCATTAACCCGCTACCAAGATACCATCAAGGCAACAATACAATGGTTTTTCAAATTATCACTTAATTTCCTTGTGACTTATTGTGCTGAATATTTTTTTGATAGTAGCACATAGTAGAATAGAGATCGGCTACAAGGGATTTAATCAAATTAATGATTGACCCAAGTATCTTACCTTATGAAAAAAATTAAGCATTATTTACACTCCATTCCAAACTACATAGATAGAATTAAACATCAGTTAACTATCAAATCTAAGATCAAAGACCACGATTTTGTATACATAAATATTTTTGTAGTGTGGAAAGTGCTTATTTGATTCACTACCCTCTAGACTTAATGTGGGGTATCTGATGAATAAGCCATTAAAAATAGAAAACTAATTCCATTTTCAGACAATAATGAAGAAAAATCATAGAGAAAAAGAGGTGATTTTTTAAATTTTATCATGCATGCAAAGCATAAAAAAACCTACAGGGAATACACTACAATAAAACTACTTGCAACAATCTACGACACTTGCCCTTAGCAACAAGATATTAGAATACTTTTTAAGGGTGGCAGAGAATAGGGAGAAGACAATTTCGTTTAATTTGATATTTTATTTTTCAAAAAAACAATAAATTAACCAAAGTGAGAAAACAACAATATATAAACCAAACTGTAGGTTTTCTTAAATAGGAAGACAATTTTGTTTAATTTTTTATTTTATTTTTTGGAACACTTGGAAATGATTCTTCATCAACACAAAATATGGGACCATATGCAAGTCCCTTTTGTTAAAGGTAACATAAATGTTATTCGTAAATATTTTAGTTCAAATTCAAGTTTATTTATAATATAGTATGCACTTATATGGTTAAAGTTGTTGATCAAAGTGGGGAACTAATTTTTTTTAATCTTATTTTCAAGTGTTGATGTTTCTAACTATAACATCATTACATATGGTTGTAAATTACTAGACATGATTTATATAAGATTTTGTGAAACACAAGAATTATTTAGTTTATTATAACAATAAGGAGATGTGATGACATATTTATAAATTAGAAGGTAAAATAATAAACTAATTGTATTTATTAATTTATTGGATTATATATAATTCATAAGAGAGTGTTATAGTTTAGTAGACAAAATTGACTTGAAATAATGTTTACCTAAAATGGTAAGATTCAACAACAAATTTGATTTCAAGTAATATATCACAAATTTAAGTTCAAGAAAGAAATTGATTATAATTATATATCAATCAAAATAATACAAAATCATCCAATCATTATGTATTATGATGTACAATCTAGTTATATATAAAACATGATATACCACATAATGCAATAAAATATATATCTTTTAAATAATCATAACTAGCACATATGTCTATTATAAATCTATCTAAAATAATCTAAGACATATCCTTCTCAAGATGCCTATTTTTAATTAATATTTCACATATAAAATCATGTTTTCTTGATTCTATAGTCTTTATATAATTTAAAAATATATATTCTATAGTGTGCAATTGTACCACTTAAGGTGTTTGAGCAAACCATGAAACTATTAAACATCCATCCTTTTTTTAATAATGGTGTTTCTTACTATAAAATTATTACATGTGGTTGTATGTTGATAGAGATGATTTATATAAGATTTTGTGAAAGACAAATTTTATTTATTTATTTTTGTAATAATAATAAAGAGATATGACAACATATTTTGGAATTAGAAGGTAAAATAAATAAAAAATTGTGTTTGTAATTGATGTGTATTAAAAAAAATTAAACCTTTTTCAAACTATACTTATTTAATTATAATAATAAGAAATCATGATAGATAATGGAATTAGATGGTAAAATAAGGGAAATATAGATGTTGGAAGAGAAGAAAAAAGAAGAAGATGCAATGAAGATGAAAAATAAAGATATTCCTGATGAAGGGAAAAACTAAATGTACAAGAATTGCAATTTTAAAATAAAGAGGAAGAAAATAAGATAATGTGATGTGGGAAAAAGTGATCTAGGGTCCAAATCACACTCTCCTACATCACAATAGAAGGAACAAAAAATGATCACAAACACCCACTTGGTTACTAACTGCTATGGAAGAGACAAAAATGGTGTATTAGGGTTTTGGTTCTTTCAAGGGGGAGATTGATGGGTTGGTTAGTTGATTAATGATTAACTTGATTTGATAATGAAAATGTGTACCTAGGTCAATTATGAGGCTACAACAAACTAATATGATTTCAAAAAGAATAAAACTATAACACATAAAAAGGATCATAAAACAATAGAGTGTAGAGACATACGAACTTGGCATATAGATCTAAGCTCAAAATGGGTTGATAGGGGAATTAGCATCCTAGAACTAGAAATGTAGATCTTCAGAAATAAAAACTAGATCTCATATGGTCAATATTTGTAGGTTCTTCCCTTCTAGACTTAGCTTTGAAACATTTTATTTTAATGATTAATTCCACTTTCCATTATTTGGTGACATAGAACACTTGAATGCTTGATCTTGCAATTAGATCTTCAATCCTTTCCCAAATCCAATTTAGCTCTGCCACCTATTCACAACAGAGGAGAGAAATGATTGTGTCATATAGGGGCTTGCCTAAGTTAAACACTATTTTGGTGTTTCCACATCCACAATGGCTATGATGATGTAAAGAGTCCTTACCTTAGGTTAGGTAGAGGAAAAATAGATAAAACGAATGATAAATTGACAAGTGTTGCAGCTTACCGCTCATATCTACTTTCCTTGATGAACTGAAGCCATTGTACTCATAAACTTCAAGGAGAATTGGATCCTTGATTGGAGGTCCTATAAGTGTTAGTGTCCAGAAAACAAATGAACATAAAACATGAACAAAATCACATGAAAACCTTATGCATTGCTAACATGAATAAGGTGGAGGTGTATATGTATTTGGAGGACAAGTGAATTGGAAATTTGTGAGGGGTGATGGATTAGTAGATATGAGACTTGAATGCACAAACCTAAAGGGATTCCTAGTTGAAATACCTAAGGTTGTAATGGCATTACTAGTGGGTTGCCTTCTTGTTGTAACAAATGGATTAGTGTTTGTAGGAATAGAGGCCATAATTGTAGGAGAAATTGGATTTCCACCTTGACTATGCATGTACCCCAAAGTTTGAGCAGAACTAGCCATTTTAGGGATGTGATTGTTAATGATTTGAGATAGGGTACACACAAGTTCTATTCCTTATTCATTATCAAGCATTTTCCTCATGTTATCTATGTTAGGAATCATAATACCAACAATGTATTCAACACTCACAAAGTTTTAAAAAATTTATAAAGCTTCATCTATTTGTTTTAGGTTCTCTTAAGGTACATTAGCAACCATTGTGTCAACATCAGTCACATTGGTTGTAGGTAGGGTGATCATGGGAAATGTGGTATCAAAGCTATGGTTCATAATGGGTTGACTAATATCAACACTTGAAAGAGTTAGAAAACTCAAGATCCACAGTGGATGCAATAGCATGGGATGGGATGAGTCTTGAACTACATCTCACTAACTTATTTTTAATAGGACACTAGGTTGTGAAGCTCATACAAAATTCACCAAACCTAAGTGCACCCAAAATGGAGAAAGGGCACTATGCAAATGTAGTGAACATGAAAAATTATGAATCACAATGAAAGTGTGTAAATATATTTTACAATTTTTTAGATTCTAAACAAGATTATTTACTAATTATGCTATACAAAAACCTGAAAATGATATCTTTTAATGAAAATTTTGGTTTGAAACAATGCATTAAATTTGACCAATTGAACTTAATGCAAGATTGTACACTAAGTGGGAAGAGGAAGTTCCTCCCTCCCCCAAAAATAAAATCAAGAAAACCCTTTTGAGAAAGCCCTTGAATAAAAATGATAGCTTTACGAAAACCCCCATTGGTTCTTCCCACATGAAGAATATAAAGAAGAAGGACCCTCCCACAATCAAATTGGTGTCTTATTCTAAGGATTCTTCAGAG
The DNA here is from genome assembly GCA_007115665.2 of Sequoiadendron giganteum. Lineage (NCBI taxonomy): Eukaryota > Viridiplantae > Streptophyta > Pinopsida > Cupressales > Cupressaceae > Sequoiadendron > Sequoiadendron giganteum. The sequence goes on from CM021107.1 coordinate 276,321,288, forward strand.
GACAACTTAGATACCCCTAAAGCCATTGAGGATTCTTTTACCTCTTATCCTGCTACTAATAGAGAGGATAGACTCAAGTTCCCTAGAGTTCTCAATCCTGATGACTAGTACTTCAAGCTAGATTGGGAATTTCTTGATGATATTATGGAAATTACTAGAAATGGTGTTTTTGACTACTTCAGGATCATTAGGTGGGTTTTTCATGAGATAAAGGACCCCAATTTAAAAAATAGGGTTGTCTCTAGCAAGTTGGAAGTGTTCGAAGCTAAAGGAGTTTCCCTAAATTTTGTTGGGGTTTTATGGACTGTGGAAGTGAAGATGGCGCTGGCCGAATGCCTTAAAATAAATGTTGAGCTCATGGATAAGATGAAAAAGGATAACAAAATCAAGGTTAAGCATCTTGAAAGGGAAACTAGCAAAATCAGGGAAACTATGAAAACCATTTTGGAGAATAACCACAGAGTTGTGAAACAAAATGCCACTATCTTGAGTGCTATGGTGGAGAAGTTGGAAAACACCCATCAGGGGTCACTAGTTGTGTATTTGGATGCTAAAAAGGATAAAAGCAAGATGGACGACTCAAGCCCCTCAAAGAGGACTAGAGCCAACCTGAAGAGAAAAGTGGATTCTTTACCTTTGGAGATCTAGGAGCTAAATAAGGTGACCCACGAGATGTGCAACCTTGAAGTTGAGGTTGCTGAGAATTTAAAGTCCTTTGGTTAGCTTTGGGGTATGTGCAGGATCATCATGGAAAAAATAGGCCCTTAACTGGCAATAAAAAAGATAGAAAATCAGAGTTAGACAACTTGACATAAAAATTTGAATAAGTTATCTATATTATTTCAAAAAAATGTAAAAATAAAATCTATAGCAAATTGAATGTAGTTTCTAAACCACTAGAACTTTATTTAAAAAAAATATATCTATTTGGTGAAAATTTGAAATTTCAATGCAATAGTATTTAAATTTCATGGTAAAAATAAGAAGTAGGTGTCTGTCTGACCACCCTAACCACAATAAAATGATAATATTTTTTTATAATATTTTAGATATAAAAAGAGGACTCATGTCCCGATATGATGCATATTTTCTTATAATTTTTTTCCAAGTAAATAATTAATTATGATTTTTTTATTAAAACTTTTTAAAAATATAAAAGTTCGTTTGTCTAACCATCTTAACTTGGTCAAAAATTCATGAAATTCAATTTTATTTTTTTAATCCTATAGTATGCGAAGCATAGAATGTGACACATTTTTCAAATTCAAAAAATGTGATACTGTTTGAAAGTTGCAGATTTTTTTTAATTAGCCTATTAATCGGGACTTTATTCATAATTCTAATAGAAAATGAATAATAATTATGTATTAAATTCAAAGTAAAGAATAATTTATATTGGTGGAAAGCTGAGAATCTCCTTTAAAAAGCCTTTTTGTTTCATCAATTTTGGGTAAAAAAAAAGTCGTCAGCCACATGGGCCATCATATAACTTACATATCCCCACTTTTTGGCCCATCATGATCCTGCACATACCCTTTGGTTGTACTTGTTGTTGGCTTCTTGCTAGATTTTTCTAGCTCTAGGTTGTTGGCTGCTATCCTATTTTTCTTTTATTTGTGTTGCAGCCTTCCTTTCTTTGGGTACTCTAATGTTTTATTTTTCTCTTGTTTGTAAACTTTATGGTTTCGGGTCCCTATAAAACCCATTTTTTTCCTTTACCAAAAATCAACAGAAGAAAACAAAGAAAATATAGACAAATTACTCCCAAAAAATTTGAAACATCACCTGTACAAGGACTTATTCACCCTAGAGTGAATGGGTCCTAGGTTAAGGATCTGAAAAATCTACTTGCTTAATGTTTGAATTCCAAGTTTCAGATTGTAGACTGTGGTTTTAGTGACAAAATTTTCCAAATTTATGTGTCCTAATGCAAATGAAATTAATGAAAAATGATGAGAAAAGTGACAATTTTTTAAATGCAATTTTGATCAAATTTGTTGATGTAAATGACTGAAAATACACTATTATGTAAGTACTATGCAAAATCAATGTAATATGCATGCATTTTTTTTTAAATTTTTTAGATTTTAAAGAATGCAAAATATAAATTTAAAACCCTAAATGAGATGAAAACTAATGTAAATTTAACAACCCTAAATGAAATGCAAACTAGTGGAATGAAATGAAAAGAATTACAAATTCTAGGTCTAGGATTTTAATGAACTCTAATTTCAAAAATTAAGATGTATAATGTTGGATTCACCAAAATGAAATGTCAAAAAATAGGGCTTTATCAAAAGCGGGTGATTGAATATGTGATGCACCTATCTTCCTTATTTCATTAGGAAATAAAATCCCCAAAGGTAGGACTTACTTCCAACCCTAGGCGAGTCAATCCTATCAGAGAGCTTGCAAATTTGCTTGTTATAAGATAGGGTAAAATATGCCTGAACAACCCTTTTGGGAGAAAAACTAAAAATAGTAAATGAACTCAATTATGTAATGTGAAAGTTAAATCATGAATTTAAAGCATAAGAAAATTATAAATAACAAACTTCTAACATATCTAAGAAGGGTAAGTTGATGTGTAGAAGTCACCAAAAGCTATTTATGAGTATCCTCTTGGGAAAATTTTGTCCTAGGGCGAATGGGTCTTGCTACAGGGGTCCAAAATATAATTTCATAGTTAGTTGCTCTCGGATTTGCACTCTTGATTTCTCTAGATTTGACTATCATAAAGTCAAAATTAAATTCTGCAAGTAAGATTACGTGTCTTGATAACTTTGATGACAACTTTGACAACTTTGCAAAATTGCACTTTTGATCAATCTTCAGTCCTTCTTCACATGTAAATGTGCACATATAAAGAGAGGGAAAATTGTTTATTTTTCATGAATGGGGGTTTGTCTTGGTAAAACCCCATTTTGGTAGTCAAACCTTGAAATGAAATAAAACATGAAGGGAAGGAATGATGAATGAAAAATACTATGTTGCAACTCATTAAACCCTTTAATGAAGATCCTTAGAGAAATTAAGTTTAACACATCTCTCAAAGGTCTTGATCTTGCATGAAATGGCTTGATTGGATGATGATCTTGATGCTTGAATTGATACTTGAATTCTTGAAACCTGCATCACAATGTTAGCTCCAAAAACATGCATAGATGCAAATAAATTTGACATGATTCTTGAGATCTTGAATGATGATGTAGAAGACTAACAAATTTTCTCTTCAACACTTTTGACAATAATTTTTTCTCTTGTGAAAGTTTCCTTATTTTTTCTTAGTTTTCCTTAGACTTGAACTCATAAAAAGACCTTGTATTTATAGGTGATTTTTTAATTTCCCTATAATTAAAAATCAAAGATTGAAAATTATAATTTGAGATTGCATTACAAAAATTCCACCAAAAACATATTAAAATTTGAGATCCTCAACTTAAGGAGTACCCATTTTCCCTTGGGCCAATGGGTCTTAGGACCTAAATCCAAGACACTGAATTTCCAAGGAAATTTAATTAATGCTTCCAATTGTTTAATACAAGTTTCCCTTTCAGAAAACATGATTAATTAGGTTTTTAAATGCATAATTGAGGAAATTAGAGGATTAATTAATTCCAATTAAATTAAGGGACCCGAACATATAGTGAAAATGTAAAGGTGTAAGTTTTTCTACATTGTACAACTTGGTCTCATCACCCTTGTTGGTCTGGGATTTCCTTTTGCTGATCCATAAAAAATGATTTTAAATCTACCTTGGATTGGACCCTTCCAGACTACCTCTCATCTAACCTTTCCTTTATCTTTAAATTGTCCTTTGTCTCTCTTTAGATTGCCCCACTTTTTCTATAGATCCTCATCTAACCTGCTGAATTTAGTACCTAAGTTCACCATACTTTTTGTATAGTTGTTATAGCATGAAATAAATCTATTAGCTCCATGAAAACCAATAGGACTTAGTCTTTAAGTTATGCGTACACTTTTTTGTAGTGTGGTCCATAAAAATTCACCCACTTTGGGAAATAAAGGTGGATTCTAGCATAATGCACTAAACCAAGTGTTATTTTCTTGCATAAAATTTTCGATTTCATAGCCCAAATTGACTATGTATTCTCTTGATCGAGCCCCACACTACACTATTTCATCCTCCTCTTCTCATGAGATGATTTTTTTATTTACTAGTTCTTGCTTTAAGATCATTTTTTCTTCCATCGAAATCAATAGCAACTCAACATCAATCCAATCATTTTATTACCAAATTTAGGAGAGTCTATTTGAATGTAATCACTCACCTCGGGGCCAATCAACTCCATAATTGGATTTATGTATTGTTTAACTCCATCCACCTCATCTAGTGGCCTATAGCCATTCCAAGATTCTAACCAGAAGTTATCTTATTCTCCATTATTAATTTTCCAGGTCAGGTGTTCAGTATTAGTATATTTTTTCATGTAACAAAAATATCTATATAGCCAATCCACCAACCGAGTTCACCATGGTGACTATCCTCTTTCGATCTACACTGTCTAGTTATTTTCTTTGAAAAACTTTGTATCATAATAAAGTTGGTTCCCTATACATTTTCCATGACAACTTGGCTCCTAAAGACACGTTTTGTGCTTTCATTTTTCTCAATCCAAAAACTCCTACTGATTTTGGTTAACATGCCTTATCCCAATGTACCATTGGGATTTTCTTGTCATCATTTGAACGTTCCCATAAATTTGTTTAGAAGGATTTCCAAATTTGATTCACTCTTGTGTGTTATTTGAAAGCATGACATTACATATATAAAAATAGACATGATAATAGATCTCATCATTAATATTTTTTTGTTCAGTGACAGCCATTTATTTCTCCATGATTAAGCCTTGTTTCTATAGTTTCCTAGAATATCCTCCCAATGCTGAGAGCGACAAACAATAGAAATTAGTAGTGCTCTAAGGTATTTTATTGGAATTATTGTAATTATTCAAGCCAAGTAGTTTTGTAATCCTTTTCTGAGTAACCTTCTTAGTGTTGAAGAATAGTATTGATGATTTTTCCTTTTCTATTAGTTAGCTTTAACTCTTGGTTGAATCCTCCAATGCTTCTTTTATTACTTCCACCTCTCTCATGTTGGATTCTCCAAATAGAGTATTATATCATTGAAAAATTGAGTGTTTGTTATTGGATTGATCCCATGAGCCACTTTAATGCCCTTCCACACATTGCTTTATCTTCTCATCTTGAATGATATCCCCATAGCCTCTACCATTATGATAAATAGAAATAGTGAAATAGTACATCCTTACCTCAATCCATTACTAGTTGGAAAAAAGCCACACATTGATGAATTGGCATTTATTGAGTACCTTACTATTGATATACTATGATGTATAACTTCTATCCAATAATTATTAAATACAAACCTTTTGAGCACTTACTAGAAAATTCCATTTTACCTTATCACACACCTTGTTCATGTCTAATTTGATCATCATACCTAGGGTCTTTTCTGATCTCATTGTGTGCACCACTTCATCAGTAACTATGATACTACCATAATTTCCCTCCGTGGAAAAAATCCTTTTTTGTCCATTGATATGATAGATTTTAGAATCTTTTTTAACCAATTGGCTAACACTTTGGTGATGATTTTTTAGATTGTATTACACTAAGATATTGGATGGTATTCATTGATTTAGTTTTTCATATTCTCTTTTTTGATTTGAGGGAAATCATCGTATTCTTGAGGTCTTTCACAAATTTTTTCTTCCTTTTGAATACCTCAATCACACTCCAAATATCTTTCCATATTAAGTGCCAAAATTTCTAGTAAAATATCATAGGATAGCCATATGGACTAGGTAATTTTTCTTGGGTGAAATTGGAAGGTAGCTATTCAGACCTCTTCCATGGATATTGGCTCATTTAACATTTGGTCATCTACCTTTGTAACATATTCTAGAATACAATCTAACATTGCTACATTGTTACATGATACTAAGCTTTATTTTTCCCCTAACATATTCTTGAAGTAGGTAGCTATCACCAATTCTATTAAAGATTTGTCACTAGCAACAACACCATTTTTTGTGTCAATTTTATCTATTATGTTGAAGTCCCTTCTTTCTTTAGATGTGCTATAAAAATACTTATAGTTTGCATCTCCAATTTTTAACCATGTTTTCATGTGTTTGTCTTGCCAATAAACTTCTTCTTGTGCCAATATCTCTTTGTGATACTTCTTAAGCTACTGCTCCTTTTGGAAGTCCTCCTAGAACATACCATATTTTATTACTTTATTTTTGAAATCTTCTAACTCCCTTTCTATTCTCTCCTTCTCTTGGAATATGTTCTTGGGAACCACCTTATTCCATTGCTTAAGAATTAATTTTATAATCTGGATTTTTTCATAAACACATAACTAGGAGTACCTTTAATATTGCATTATTTCCACCATGTTTCTATAGAAGGCAAGCAACTCCCATATCGCCACCATATATTTTCAAACTTAAATATGTTTTTTTGGTTTAAATCCTATTTCATCTCCATGAGAACTGGGAAATGATCTGATACCAAAATTGGGAGAATGGATGTTTCCATTGCTATAGCTTCATCCACACATTTTTTTGATATTTGCAATACCCCTCCATCTTGCTTTGTTGTGTGAACGGTGTTCTTCTCCTTTATGTTGTGTTTTTTGTTAGTACTTTGACTATGGTACTCAATTACTATTTGATTGCTATCTGTAAAGTGATGTGAATGTTATATTTTGATGTGATGGTATTTTATTCAGATGTTATCATTATGGCATGCTTTAGATTAGCATAAGTGGATATTTTAATTAATGATGCTTTATGCTTTTAATTATATTATTGATGTTAGACTCGTTAGTTAGTAATACTGTATTGGTGAAGGGGATGGGATTGCACCACTTGCTTGCAAGCAACCTACGATTCCACAATTTCTTCTTCGCAGTGTGTTTTAATATGCTATATAAGTACAAGTTGATATACTCTTTGTTTGCAGGTTAACATGTACATGACATCGACTCCACCTGGTTTCACATGTTTGATGTGTCCATTGCCCAACGGTATTCGATTGGGAGTTAGTAGTTAGGTTTTTCGTGCCAAGTCATCACCCTGGTCATAGTGTGTCATCAGGTTTTAGTCGGGTTAAGTTGATTTAAATATTGTTCATCTCACCTTGATTTTATTTAATTGCAAGGTTGGAAAAGGTAAATAAATGGCTTTACGTAATTAAGTTGTTTATTAAATTTATCTGGTTTTATGTTGGAAATGTTATTTAATTTAATAATTAATAAAATAATTTAATCTTGGATTAGATTTATTTTATTATTTAATTAAATTAATTGTGTTGAATTGAATTAAGTTATTTATTTTGAAATTCAGTATTATATTGTTTGAATGCAAAAATTGAAAAATTCAGATATATTTTATTTTTTGTTTTTGAAAATTTATGAGAGTGGTTGAATAGATTTTTCATTTTTTTTGGCTATTATTGGGGTTTTTGAATGAGTTTGTTGAAAGGAAGGATGGAAAATTGAAAAATAGAGGACGAAGAAGAATTTTTGCTAGTTGTGGGTTTTGGATTGGATTTATTGAATTGTTGAGAAGGAGTTTGGATCAGAGGAAGAACTTGTGCACCATCTGGCATCCTTTCAAACTCTAGAATACTAGGTTCATGCTTTTAAATTTAGTTTTTTTTTGAAAAAAAATATATATATTTGTTTTGTAGTTTGAAAATCATAATTGGAAAAATCAGAATCTGTATTGTGATGAAAATTTCATGTTAAATTTTGTATCAAATCTTAAACCTTTGTTTCTATTTGGGTTTTCTCAAGAAAAAAATTGTGTTCTTGACTGAAAATAATCATTTTAAGTATTATTTTCTCAATTGATTATGCAAATTCCTTTTGTTGATTTTTAAATATATATATATACATATATATATATATATATATATATATATATGCATACATCTATATATATGTATGTATATATATATATATTATTGAAGTGTCATGCTATTAAAATTTTTGAAAAAAAAAGAGCTCTTCCCCTTTCAAAATCGCAAATTAAATCCCTAGAGGTTTTTACCCTTTTTTTTTAATATATTAAAAAAAAACGCAGTGTTGGGCCCCCCGACCGAATGGAGGGAGAGGAGGGAGTCGTGCCCAACATGCACCCCCTTATCACTGTCGTTGCCATAGTGGGATGACTGTGTTGAAACACATCCACGCCCATTAATGGGTGCGACTGTGTTTCAACACAGTCGGCCCCTATGTGGGGGTTCGGTTGTGGTCAACACAACTGCCCCACCCAATGAAAAATGTGCAGCTTGAGGAAAAACACGTGGCCCTAAAACATGGGTTGACTTATTTTTAAGTCGGTTCTTTTTATAAAAATAAATAAATATAATTAATATTTCAGATATTATATTTTATAATATTAAAATATTTATATATATTAATAATATAATATATATAATATATATATAATATATGTATATATACATAATATGAGGATATATTTAATATGTGTATATATATATGTATTATTTTATGTATATATAAAGTTGGGTTTTATTTTAATTTTAATATATGTATATATATCTTTACATATATACATATATTATATTTATTTAAATGATGCTATGATTTAAATGTAACTGAGAAACTTACAACGTCGTGATCATAGTCAAATTGTTATTTTTATTTTAAAAATAAATATAGTTGAAAGGAGAAATATTGGATTGATCAGTAATGTGTCTTATAGCCAAATTAATTATTTTTATAATGATCTATTTTCCATGGAAGGAAATTTATTTTAAAATGATATATTCTGAATCACATAAGTAATGTTTATTTTATTATTTTTAAAAGAAATTAGGGAATTAAATATTGAGTTTAAATCTCATCTTTTGTTTGGAAGAGATGTTATTAATCCAGTTTTATTAAGGCAATAAATTACTGAGGGTTAATAAAAGAAGTAGATTTAGGAAATTCAAAGTAGATTCAATTCTTGTCTTCTTGCTCGTTTTAATTGTAAACTATTTCCATTTTCATTTGGGGAAATCGTGTGGTAGGGGTTAATAAGTCTTCTAGATGGTGTTTTCATTTAATTGGGGTTGTTGTATTATGTTAGTCAAACTTTGGCTTGCCTTGGGTAGTGCATCTTAGTGTATGCAGTTAATCACTCGGTTATCACGAACAGGGATGTGTTGACCTTATGCATTGACCTTATGTTGTGGATAGGGATTTAATATCCTTAGGTCACACTTGTGTACCCTTGGGTTGTGGATTTTTTCCACATGTTATCTTAGAGGAGTGGCTTGCAATGAGAGCCGACACACAAAGTGGTGCCAAGATAACTCATTATAAGTTAGTTAATCTAGTGATAACGTAAATAAACTAATTAGAGGATTAGGTAGTATCAAACACTTAATAAGATTAATTACGCCTTGCTCATGGATGCAAGGGCTTGTATAGACTTGGGATGAGATGAGAAGGCCTGGAATGGCAAGATCGTTATCTCGTCTTTACGAGAGATAACTAATTCCGCAATGGTTTGCATGAGGGGCCGAAAGTCCTTAGAGGTTTCCAAGAGAACTCGAGAAGGGGGTCGGGACCTAAGAAGACTCACCAGGATAACCCATGTAACTTTTTGATGAAACTTCTCCTAAGTCAATAGTATGTATGTATCAGTGATGTAATTGATATGTTAACTCTGGAAGCATTGTAACCATTGTGTTAAGTAATGTTGTCTTTGTATTTGCTTCAGTTCAATTTTATTTTAGCTTGTGTCTAGAGGTAGATGGTCGTGGTTAAGAATCCCTGTTACCATCTCCTAGCATGGGGGTTGGGGCTTCATGTACCACTTGGTTGGGTGGAACGTTCACCTTACTCATTTTGGTTTTCTGCTTGCTCGTGTGGACAAGATTTCCAGTTGGAGTGCTCATGGGATTGAGTTACATTTTATGCTTTTATTCATTTCAGTTGACTCTTGTAATTTATTACCCCTCATTTGTAATCGAGTTGGAAGATGTAATATGTAATCATTCTTATTAGATTTACCTCATTCGAGGAATGGGAGATGTAACCTCCTTATTAAATTATTGTTATTTGTAATTTTATTGTATCTCTTGTCATGTTGATGTAATTTATCATGTATGGAATGTATGTGTTCCTGATTTCTTTAGTAAATAAATGTTATGGTTTCAATTCATGGTTTTTGTTTGAGTCTTAAAGTAAACCCAGTCTCATTAACCTTAGGGGTTGTTTTCAATGGGTAGTGAACTTGTATGTGAATTATACTTAAACAAAAAAATAAAATTAGTTCATTCGAGTAGTTAATTGCAACTTCCTCTCCAGTTGAGTGGTGGGGCATTACACTTCGTATCAGAGCCTAGGTTTAAACACTGGGTACTCTTAGATTATGATGAACCAATTAAGCTTTTAGTTTAGTAGGTTTTAAGTTATGTACCTTGCTTAATACCTTGATGTCTCTGCAGTATTATGCCTCCCAAACACAAAAGAGGTAGAGGGCATGGACATTGTCATGTAGGCGGTCACGATGGGAGTCAGCACAACTCTCCTCCCCTTGTTCCACTTGTTCCAGATCAGGAGGAACATCAGGCTTCTTAGAATTTCTTATGGGGAAGTGATCATTAGTAGGATCCTCTAGGGATTAAGGTTGCGTGTAGAGCACTTGAGGAGGCATTAGTGCTCCTTGGTCAGAGGTCGGCTGAGGTTCACGATAAATCCTGTCATGAGGGAAGTCCCATCTCAGTCAGAGCTGCATATGCGAGATTTTCTCAGGGCACATCCACCCATGTATGGTGGAGCAGGCACAGGGTTAGAGGGCGATACTTGGCTTATAGACCTTGATAGGTGTTTTTCTATGCACTTGTATGGCAGTAATACTAAAGTGCGATGTGCTATCATGCATCTGCAAGGTTTCGTATCCACATGGTGGAGGCTAGAGGAGCAAAAGCTCCATATTGATATTCACTCAATGTCTTGGGATATTTTCCTATAGTGGTATAGAGCTCGTTTCCTATCTGAGCACTGGCATCAGCGTAGAGGCGATGAGTTTCATGCTTTGCATCAGTTGGCCTTGTCACTAGAGTAGTATGAGTGACACTTCTACGAGCTCAAGTAGTTTGCAAGGATAGGAGAAAATGAGAGTATGTTTGTTCTATTGACTTCCTCCATGGTATTTATCCTTGATGTTAGAATTTCCCTGGCTTGGTGCCTAGGCATTTCTTAGTCTGGTCTTATTATGTCATTTGATTGGCACAGTTGATATTTGGTATTCATTTGACATTGGCATATTTACTTCAGGTTCATTATTTAAGGGCTTGATCACTATTGTGTCTACGGATTTGTGAGCTCTGCTTGAATTCAGTCTTTATCTCTTCACAAGGTATTGGATAATATTTGACACACTATATTTGGTTATAATGAGGTGGCTATCGTATTGCTTTTAATTGATATCTCTTGGAATTGGCCATTATCCTTGGCACACTATAAGCTATTGGATTTCCAAATGTGATGGCAATTTGTTTTTAATGGCTATCAAATTGATTTAATGCCCGTCAGCATGCTTGAATTTGGTAAGACCATGCTTCATAAGGTCTTACCATGGTACCGCTGGCAGTTAAGCCAGTGACCATGGTAGTGCGGTGGGAAAAACCAGCGACAAGAAAAACTGCTATCGCTACACCACAGACTGTCATTAGTTAAACCACGGTAGTGTGGGTAAATAGTCAGTGGCAAGCAAAAATGTACCACTACACCACAAGCTGTCAGGAAGTTAACTGCGGTAATGCAGTGGAAGATGTTAGTAGTTTGAAAGGTGCTACCGCTATACTGTGGATTTTCATAAGCTTAATTAAGGTAGCAAGGTGGAAACAATTAGCAGTTAACTTGGAGCTACCATTGTACCGCGAGTAGTCTAAAGCAAGACTATGGTTGGCTGGTAAATGATGCAGTAATAGTTAGTGTTTGCTATCGCTCTACCGCGGGTAGTCCGAGGGGTGGTCGCGGCTGTGTGGTAAGCAAACAGATGTCAATTCATTCCTTTAGGCATGTAAGTCATTGATCTTTTTGCAGATTTCAAAGTGTATTATGTGGTTTTGATTCATCAATGTTTGTCCTTTCGGACTCCAAACGCTATCATATTATGCAAAGGATTTTGTGTGGAAAGTAGGGAAAATATTTATGCTTCATTGTTTGAGGGTTTGGAACCCTAATCTTTCTGCCTCTATGGAATTTCTCTCTCAGTCGTTTACAATTGAATTCGACTGTCTTTTTCTGCAACTCTTAGACATCGAATGGAGATTATTGAAAGACCATCACCATGGTCATTTCTCTTGTCAGGTTCTTGGCACCAAGTTAATACTTGAAATAGCAATTTGGCTTGGGTTGCTTAGCTACTCTACAGTTCTGGTAAATTGCTTATGGAAAATGCTTTTTTGGTTCTCATAGGTATTCATCTATTTTATCTTTACAGAACCATTACCTTGTCGAATAAGGCTAATAAGGGATAAGTGTTTGCTTCTGCATAGAGGTTGAAGATTTTTTTTATTATAGATCTTATGCCTTTTTTTTTTTTAGCACTACTTGTGCAGGCCGCTTGAGAGAACAGGTTTCGGTCTGCCTATTATATTTGCACAATTCTTGAGTGCTCCAGTTAGAGGATCTTATTTAGAATGATCTTTCCCTCATAATCATGGTAACATCTATCACTGTTGCTCGACTACAGCATGGTAACTTGATATTCATCTTGGTGTAATTCTTTGAAAGTGAAAAACGAGCAACTATTGTAACCCTTCATGGGATGTAATGATGTAAATGTAAAAAGGGGAAAACAAAGAGATTAGGTTTTAATCATCTTTGATAAACCCAAAAATAAATAAGGTCAGTTTTGTTTTTTTAAGTGAGGATATGGGGTAATGTAAGCATGATGCTGAAAAATTAAAAAAACACAGTTTGTTAACTATTTTTAAGAGTATTATGAGAAAAAGATAAAAAAATAGAAAGAGAGAGTTAATTGTTTGATGAAGAACAATGAAAAAAGTATGAAACAAAAAGGGAAATAGAGAGATCCTCTATATCATTGTATGGTTTACTAAAATAGTAAAGGGGTTGGTGCTCCTTGAGATTGGTGTCTCTCAATGAGGGGCTGGTGCTCCTTGAGATTGGCATCTCTAAATGAGGGGATGGTTCTCCTTGAAATGGTGCTCATAAATTAGCCTATAAGGCATTGTAATCAGTGGTTTTGAAATTAAGCCAGTAAGGCAGTTTAGGAGTGGTTTTTCTACCCTAGGAGGTTTTTGCACTCAGTGATTTCTGTGTCTCTCATTTGTGTGATTTATGTTTATCTTGCATACTCTTTCTTACAGTCATTTATTTTCTTCAATGCTTTGATGCTTTAAGGTTGTTTAAAAGTTTAAAGTCAATTTTCTCAAGTCTGTCATGCAAATTTAGACTCTGCAAATCTGATGCAAAATGTCTTCCATAAGGTGAATTGAATTTTGCATTCTATGCTCATTATATGAATGCTCAAAAGTCTATCATAAGCAAGTCGAAGTTGCATAATATGAAGTTTTATAGTATTGTTGAAAAGCCAGAACAAGATTGTTCATAAAGCTTTATTTGAACAATATCATATGATTCTTTTAAAATGGGTTGTAAATGTTAGTCAAGTCTCATGTCAATTTGATCTAACATGTTAATGTTCACTTGCTTAATCAAATCTATCTCTTTGGGTTAAATGAGTAAAAATTTTAATTATGATTTCAAGGTTAAAAGTTAAAATTACTCCACTCTGATTCACACCCCCCCCCCCTCTTAGAGTGAATCCACTTCCAACAAGTGGTATTAGAGAATAGGGTCTTGCATCAAGTTTGAAACCTAGGATTGATTCTGGTCTTGGAAGTCTATTTTTGTGTGTCATGGAGTATTCATCATGGCTAAGTGCAAAAGGAACAAAGGTCAAAAGAAAGCTACTTATGTCAAGAAAACATTTGATAAATAAACCCCTGTCAAATCGAGTGAAGTTTTGTCTCAAATATTACCCTTGATAGTTAATACTAAAAGTGATCCTGAAGTTGGTGAAGAAGATCACTTAGTAAGTGACTTTGAACAAGAATTTTCCAAAAAGGATTGTGAAGGTGATGAGTTTGAAGCTGATTTGGAGGCAGAACTGCTTGCTTCCTTAGATGAGTTTAAGAGGATTAGAAAATAAAATCAAGATCCTAAGGTATGCTTACTAGAAAGTGTTAGTATAAATAAAGTTGTAATACAAGCTCATAATGAAGATAAAAAGACTATTGAACTTCTGAAAGCCCTGTAGAAGAATCTAAGCATGAAACAATTTTTCTACTATAGATGGAAAGTCATTTATAGCCAAGAAAACACCAAGATTGAAGGTTGATCTCGATCACCATATTGTTGCTGCTCAGATAGAAGAAAAATGGGTTACGACAAAAAGACCATCACGATCTCAGTTTATCAAGTATAACCACTCTCAATTTCATGGCTATTGTTATTGTTGTAATTCTTATGGACATAGAGAAAACAATTATTGGATGAATAAAACTCATAATCATGAGAGATATGTCAAGAGAGGTTCATACAATGTGCCGAGAATAAATTCTTCTCACTATGGTCTAGATAAAACAATTATATGTTATAGGTATAATGGGTTTGGACACAAAGCACAATGGTGTGAAAAAAGTTTGATAAAGCCATCTAGGGACTGCATATTCAAACAAAAGGAAAATAATATCGTGAGTAAGGAGAAGACAAAGCCTATACAAGTATTGAGAAGAAAGCAAGAAAAAAAAAAGGAAGAACTAAATCTTGTGCATGTTGCACAAGAATCATTTCTAAGCATTTTAAAGGCAGTATGAAGATAGGGGGACATGATTAATGTATTTTTGAATAAACCCCTTTGATATCAAATAATAGCAACAAAGCATGTTAAGATAGTGAATTGTCTAATATCTTAATTGAAAGAATGAAAGAGGAAGTTAGTTGAAAAACATTAACGGTAAACATCGAGTTATGCACGGTTGTGCTTGGAAAACATGGACAACATACTAAGTAGTTGCTATAAAATCTTTTCTCTAGAATTATGGTGGCTGAAGCAACATTTTTTGACATTCATCATGTTGGTATAGAATATGTATACTTGAGAACAGTCAAACAACATTGATAGAAGTTTAAGTATTCTTGAATGATGAAGTTTTCAATATGAATCTAATGATCAATGCTTTCTTTTGACAGTTCATTATTATGTGATACTGATAGTTTGGTGACTTGAGACTTATGTAGTGGATTGTATGCTACAAATTTGGATGTTTTGTGTTATTCTGGTAAAGGATGTTATTCTAGAGAACATGGTTAGTTGCAATGAAAATGTGCTGACCTAATTATCTTACTACTAGTTCCTTAAGTAAGTGTTGAATATGTAGTTGTATATTCTTTCTTGTTGAGGTATATAAATCTATTTTGGAAGTAATATACTTAACTGTTTCATTTGCCAATGAATTTGATCATCATACTGTGTTTCATTATGATCATGGGGAAATGTGTAGTAAGTTATTGTATCAACGATAAAGAGTCTCTGATTGAAAAATTGGCACATTTTCAATTAGCTTGAGAAAAGAAATGGTGTCTTATGGATCATAAAGGATTTGTTTGTGAAGCCTCTTTGTAGGGGGAGCTTGGTTCTATGGTTGCTCCCTTATAGCCTACTTATCATTGTTTTATGCTCAAATTGTATTTTCAGTTGGTTTCATTGGTAACTATATTGGCTTTGATGACACATTTACATAATCTGGGTGGCACATACTATGAAGAGTTGGTTCTTGGTTCACATGTTTCATGGCATGCACTTAATTTTTATATATTGGTACTAATGTTTCCCCTATGTTCTTACAACAAGATATGTATTTGTGCATGATTAAATTCATACTGGTAATAGTGTGTTTACAATTAAAAATGGAGGATTAAGTTTAATATGACCAGAAAGTGGAACAGTTAGCCTTGGTGTGCAGTTTTGGTTATGAATCTTTGACAGGTTGCTTGGTTTGTGGCTGTACAATGATGTTCAAATTTGCAACCTTTATGGTTGTTCAAGATCATGAATTCAATATATGTTACTCGTCATATTTATGCATGGGCATATATTTGTTTCAGGTACAAATTGGTTTAACAAGTGACCACGGTATGAGTTCTTAAAAAGAGGATTCCTCTACATTCGCATCAAAACAAAGGTCCTTAAAAGAATTGGTTCATTGCTTTGTATTCTTTGTTGTGTTGATCATAATGGCTAATGGTATTGGGTCTACAATTATTTTTACATTCTTGTTTTATCTGCAGTTGGGTATTGATTAATTATTGTATTTCATGGAGAAAATGGTGGTTTTATATCACAAGTTTCTTCCTTTGTCCTTGTGACAAAAAGGGGGAGAAAATGGTTGTTTATATGGCTCATATATTTTCCATCAAGGACAAAGGGGGAGTTTCTTGACTTCCTTTGCGGCATTTTTCGTTGATGTCAAAACTGCCCTGAGTTGGTGCCTAGGAATTTCTCAGTCTGGTCTTATTATGGCATTTGATTGGCACAGTTGATATTTGGTATTCATTTGACATTGGCATATTTACTTCAGGTTGATTATTTAAGGGTTTGATCACTATTGTGTCTATGGCTTTGTGAACTCTGCTTGAATTCAGTCTTAATCTCTTCACAAGGTATTGGATAATATTTGACACACTATATTTGGTTATAATGAGGTGGCTATCATATTGCTTTTCATTGATATCTCTTGGAATTGGCCATTATCCTTGACACACTATAACCTATTGGATTTCAAATGTGATGGAAATTTGTTTTTAATGGCTTTCATATTGATTTAATGCTCGTAAGCATGCTTGAATTTGATAAGACCATGCTTCAAAAGGTCTTACCACCATACCGCTTGTAGTTAAGTCAATGACTATTATAGTGCAGTGGAAACTACCAGCGACAAGCAAAACTGCTACCGCTACACTAAGGGATGTCATTAGTTAAACCACGGTAGTATGGGTAAATAGTGAATGACAAGAAAAAAGCTATCGCTACACTGCAAGGTGTTGGGAAGTTAACTATGGTAGTGTGGTGGAAGATGTTAGCAGTTTGAAAGGTGCTACCACTATACCAAAGATTGTTAGAAGCTTAAACGAGGTAGCAAGGTGGAAAAAATTAGCAGTTAACTTGGAGCTACCATTGTACTACAAGTAGTCTGAAGTGAGACCGTGATTGGGCGGTAAATGATGCAGGTAATAGTTAGTGTTAGCCACCGATGTACCGCGGGTAGTCTGAAGAGTGACCGGAGTTGTGCGGTAAGCAAATAGATGTCAATTTATTCATGTTAGCATGCAAGTCATTTATCTTTTTTCCAATTTCAAAGCGTATTATGTGGTTTTGATTCATCAATATTTGTCCTTTCAGAATCTAAATTCTATCATCTTATGCAAAGGATTTCATGTGGAAATTTATGAAAATATTTATGTTTCATTGTTTAAGGGTTTGGAACCCTAATCTTGCCGCCTCCATGGAATCTCTCTCTCAGACGTTTCACTGTCAATTCGACTATCTTTTTATGCAACTCTTGGACAACGAATGGAGAAGCTTGAAAGACCATAACCATGGTCATTTCTCTTGTTAGGTTCTTGGCATCAGGTGAATACTCGAAATAGCAATGTGGCTCAGGTTTCTGAGCTACTCTACAGTTCTGGTAAATTGCTTATGGAAAATGCTTTTTTGGTTCTCACAGGTATTCATCTATTTTATCTTTCTAGAACCATTACCTTCTCTGATAAGGCTAATAAGGGATAAGTGTTTTCTTCTGTATGGTAGTTGAAGATTTGGTTTATTATAGATCTTATTCCTTTTTTGTTTTTAGCACTGCTTGTGCAGGTTGCTTGAGAGAATAGGTTTCAGTCTTCCTGTTATAATTGCACAATGCTTGAGTGCTCCAGTCAAAAGATCTTATCAGAATGATCTTTCCCTCATAATCACGGTAACATCTATCATTTTTGCTCAACTATAGCATGGGAACTTGATATTCATCTTGGTGTAATTCTTTGAAAGTGAAACACGAGCAACTATTGTAACCCTTCATGCGATGTAATGATGTAAATGTAAAAAGAGGAAAACGAAGAGATTAGGGTTTAATCATCTCTGATAAACCCAAAAAGAAATAAGGTAGTTTTGTTGTTTTAAGTGAGGATATGGGGCAATGTAAGCGTGATGCTAAAAAGTAAAAAAAACACAGTGTGTTAACTGTTTTGAAGAGTATTATGAGAAAAGGATAAAAAAATAGAAAGAGAGAGTTAATTATTTGATGAAGAACAATGAGAAAAGTATGAAACAAAAATGAAAATGGAGATATCCTCTATATCATTGTATGATTTACTAAAACAGTAAAGGGGTTGGTGCTCCTTGAGATTGGTTTCTCTAAATGAGGGGTTTGTGCTCCTTAAGATTGGTGTCTCTAAATGAGGGGATGGTTCTCCTTGAGTTGGTGCTCAGAAATTAGCCTATAAGGCATTGTAAGTAGTGGTTTTGAAATTGAGCCAGTAAGGCAGTTTAGGAGTGGTTTTTCTACCCCAGGATGGTTTTCCACTTGGCAATTTTTGTGTCTCTCATTTGTGTGATTTGTGTTTATCTTGCATACTCTTTCTTATAGCCATTTATGTTCTTCAATTATCCGATGCTTTAAGGTTGTTTAAGAGTTTAATGTCAATTTTCTCAAGTTTGTCAGGAAAATTTAGACTGTGCAAATCTTATGTGAAATGTCTTCCATAAGGTGAATTAAATTTTGCATTTTGTGCTCATTATATGAATGCTCAAAAGTCTATCATAAGCAAGTCGAAGTTGCATATTATGAAGTTTTATAGTACTGTTGATAAAGCACAACAAGATTGTTCATAAAGCTTTATTTGAACAATATCATATGATTCTTTTAATGTGGGTTGTAAATGTTAGTCAAGTCTCATGTCAATCTAATCTAAAGTGTTAATGTTCACTTGCTTAATCAAATATATCTCTTTGGGTTAAATGAGTAAAAAATTAATTATTCTTTCAAAGTTAAAATTTAAAATTACTCCACTCTGATTTACCCCCCCTCTTAGAGTGAATCCACTTCCAATAGCTTCACCACTTTTTTAGGGGCTTAAACACTCATCTTACCAAAGGTGTGATGGTTTTTGAACTCAAAACCATGGACACAGTAGTGGAGAAAGCACATATTGTAGAGGAGAATTTAGCCATGGCACTAGGAGGTCACATGGGTGTTCAAATTGGCAGTAATGCAACAATAGGGTCTAGTGCTCAAGGAGGTCAGCCTCAAGGAGGTGCACCTTCTAGGTCTGAATAGGGACTGTCGTAGAGTGGCCATGAGCAGTAGGTTTCTCAAGGGAAATGTAAAGGTTTCCAAGAGAGGCAGGGGGAGATAAATTGGAGGCGTGTGAAATGCTTCAACTTTGAGCAGCCAACATAGAGTTGTCAATCCACTTTCAGGGGTAGAGCACAATAGTCTAGTGAACCACCTGGAGGTAGGGGCTATGGTAGAGGTGCTGGGTGTTTTGCATGTGTTCAGTAGGGTCACATAGCTAGAATGTGTCCTAAAAGGGGCACATCTATATTTTCACAGGGACTTGTAGCATCCGAGCCAATAGTTGGAGATGCAGGCATAGGGCATTATGTTTTTGCAGCAGTTGATAACTATCAGGCAAAGCATCAGGGTACCATGGTCGAGACATATGGTAGATTGTTGGGTAACCAAGTTACTATTTGGTTTGATTTTGGAGATTCAAACTCCTTCATTTCTTCTTTCGTCATGACACGATGTAGACTGGGTGTAGTAAGGCAAGTCAATAGGTGGCAGGTTGAGTTAGCCTCAGGTGTGAAAGTCACATCCCATTCCCTTGTACCAAAGTGTAGATTGAAGGTTGGACCTCTCCATACTACAATGGACCTCTGAGTTATTCCATTGGGTTCTTATGATGTTGTCATAGGAATGGATTGGTTAGAGGTGCATAGTGCTGTCATAGATTGTCGACGTAAGTCGATTCGATGCATTGATGCATCTAGAAGAGCAGTAGAGATAGTGGGAGTTTAGAGGATGATTTCTTTGAGAGTCATCTCAACTATGCAGTTGAGAAGGTGTGTGTGTTAGGGTTGCCATTTATTCGTTGTTATAGTGGATGATTTGGATTTAGGAGGTGGAGAAGAGAAAGTTTTTCTCGATAATCACCCCATTCTTCAGGAGTATTTTAATGTCTTTCAATATGAGATTCTAGGGATGCCACCTCGAAGAGACATAGATTTCAAGATAGACCTTGTACCTAGATCAGAGCCCATTTCATGAGCTCCTTATCGTATGACCACCCAAGAGCTAAAAGAGCTTCACTTGCACCTGGAGGAGTTGTTAGAAAAGGGATTCATTCGCCCTAGTGTTTCTCCATGGGGAGAACCAATTATCTTCATGAAGAAGAAGGATGGTTCACTTTGGTTATGTATTGATTACCAATAGTTGAATAAAGTGACCATCAAGAATCGATATCCACTTCCTAGGATTGATTATCTATTCGATCAGATTAAGGGTGCCATAATATTTTCAAAAATTGATCTTAAGTCGAGATATCACAAGCTTCATATCTTCAACTCAGACATCCATAAGATGACATTTTGAAAGCAGTATGCTCACTATGAGTTCATATTAGTACCATTTGGGTTGAAAAATGCATCCTCTCTGTTCATGAGTCTGATGAACGGGGTATTTCGTACGTACTTAGATATATTTTTCCTTGTGTTCCTTGATCGAATTTTGATATATTCAATGACAGTGGAAGAGCATGAGGAACATTTGTGGCAAGTATTTTAGTGCTTACAGGATAATCCGGTTTTTGCTAATCTTGGTCATGTTATCTCAAGGAAGGTATTTCAGTGGATCCTGCAAAGATCCAAGCAATCTAAGATTGACCTACGCCCATGAATGTGGTAGATATACATAGCTTTATGGGGCAAGCGGGTTATTATAGGCATTTTGTGCAAGGATTTTCGAGGATAGAGTATCCTATCACCTCCCTTCAGAGGAAAGGGAAGAGGTTTGAGTGGTTAGAGAAGTGCAAGGCAAGGTTTCAGAATCTTAAGGAGAAGCTGACCAATGCACCAATACTTGTGATACTTGATCCGACTGGGGACTTTGTATTTTTTAAAGATGTGTCCTTGGAAGGATTGGGTGCAGTGTTGATGCAAGAAGATCAAGTCCTTGCATATGAGTCACGAAAGCTCAAGGATCACGAGTTGAACTACCCTACACATGATTCTGAGTTGGTGGAAGTTGTTCATGAATTCACAAGATGGAGGCATTTCCTTCTTGGCCATAGGTTTGAGTTGCACAGTGACAACAAGAGCCTTCATTATATCTTCATGCAGCCCAACCTTAATGCTAGGCAGAGGCATTGGTTGTGTTAGAACCAAAATTTCCATTTTAAAATCCTAAGGGCTTTTTCTTTTAAAACCTCATATTTTCCATTAAACCCTAAGGTTTTTCTTCATTTTCGTCCATCATTTTCCTATCTTTTCAGAAAAATGGTTTATTTTAATCCCTGTCCATTTCATTATTCATTTTATACCTTACCGTTGCCTTAATATTTCATTTCTATGTGTTTACCGATTTATCGAGACCTCCCACAAAAGGGCCTCCGGTATGGCAGTAGTGGTTAACAGGAGGGCATAAAGTGCTCACTACGGTACCACGTGGTCAAACCACAAACCGTGGTGGCCATAGTGAGCAGGTAGCAGTCAATGAAGGCAAACAGGTAGCGGTTACCGCACAACCGCACGCGGTTAGTATGGTCACCGCGGTAGCACGGTGGATGGTCAACGAGTGGCAGAGATGGTGTATTCAATAGTCAACAATGGAGGCACAACAACTGATTGCTACCAAGGTACCAATGGTAGTTAAGCTAGTGACCATGATAAGCAAGTAGTGGTTAGTTGACAGTTAGTTGGTAGGTGGACTAGAGGCTTACCGTGGTACCGCAAGGGGTTCAAGCGAAGACCGCAGTAACGCGGTAATGATGAGGATGGACTGTGATAGTCTCACCGCAATACCGCAGTTGGTCAACAAGTTGACCGCGGTAGAGTGGTAAGCATGAATGAAGACTTCGCAGTGTTCAATAAAGTGAAAAATCAAAGGCATAACTATAATCAAAGATATTTGATTTACTGGTAAGGCGATAATTAAATATTTTGTTATGTCAAAGAATATAAACAACCATAACCATAAAATTGAAGGGTCACGACCCTTGGCATGTATTGTATAAATAATTTGAAAAATCGGTTAGTAAGGAGGGAGATTTTTTTGAGGGAAAGAACTAGGAATAAAATAATGTAAGAAAAACCTTCTAGAAATGGTGCAATGGAGATGATTTTTTGACCGAATTCCTTTCTAGTTTTCGTTGTGATGGTATTACAATTGTAAATTTATGATTAGTTCTCTCCAATTTGAAGTCTTTCTATCATTTGAATTCAAATTTTAGGTATATTTTAATTCTTCAAAGTGCATTTCTTCACTTTGTATGATTTCATTTATTGGTGTCTGCATGTCAGAGTTAAAATTTCCTTTAAGTAAATCATAGTGTTTGTGAGATTTCTTTTGGATAGTTGAAGGAGAGATGAGTAAGAAAATATTTCAACACTATTAATGCCAGTCATGAATTGATGAAGTCACATGCCAGTAATTAAAACTTTATCCCATAGAGTGTCTAACAACTTAAATTATGTTAGGGAGGAATATCTATAAGTAATCTGTAACATTTGCAACTCCATTGCCCAATAGAAAGAAGGCAGTGATCTGCCATATCCCAGAGTAAAGAATTTATTACAAACAAATTATTCAAAATCTTTATTTGTGTAGTAGAGGTAATTGTAGTATTCTTTTGTCTATCCATTGCTATTTTCTATTGTGGGTAGACTGTTTAGCAGGAAATTCATTCCAAATCTGCATATTCTATATAGGTTCACCCACCTAGGTCTAGAAGAACCTAAAGAGTAGAAGGTTTGATTGTATAATTGGCTTTGTATGTTGTCCAATAATGTTGTAAGAGTCTGGCATACTCTTGAGGTTAAAACCTGCATTTTTCAGTACCAACAGTTTGGTGACTCTACTGGGGAAATAATTTGAACGTGAGCCTTGTCATAGAGTTAGTACATTGTAGAGGACTCCACTAGGAATAAAGGATTGCATATTTTCTCACGTTTGGAAAGTGAGTGGCGACTCTGAATAAACAAATACATTGAGACTAATAAATTGAAATATATATATCAAAAAGAAATCTTCCTAGAGTTCAGAATATCACAATTGCTCCCAAAATGCAAGGAAGAAGGTCTTTGTACAAAGAGGGTGATGGTCCTAATGGAAAAAATAAATGGACAGAGAAGAATGATAAAGGTAAAAAGGTGACCGATGACATAGGACCATCAAACAAAAATAAAACATCAAAAGCATCACTGGAGATACACAATTCCTATGGAACATTGGTGAATGAAAGCAACCCTTCCAAAGAACCTCGTACTCCTAAGGAATAGACGAATCCCTTTTATCAACCAGATCCTAAGAAGGTTGAAGAATTCATGGTTGAATGTGAAGCCGAGAGAGAAAGAAGACAACACGAATATGATCAAAAAATGACATTTCTTGAAGAAAATAAAGAGACTTGGCTATGAAGCAGCTTCTGAGGAGAATTATGAACTTATGGCCAAGGATGAAATAAATGCAAGACTAGAAAATGAGAGACAAGAAGTGGAAAGGGAAAGAATAGAATATGAGCAGAGGCTCTAGGCAATTAGATAATTTGAAGAATTAAAATTGAGGAAAGTGTAGATCAGTACTCAAATGGGTAATCTACAAAAATATGTGCCACCTCATAGGCAAGGGAATAATAATGCAGGCCCATCAAATTCCTCACAGGCCTACTAAAATCAGCCAAGGAATCAAGGTAGATATCAAAATGTTCCACCACAAAATCAAGGTGTTCAGCCACCTCCTTATCAGCAGCATATACCCCCACAAGGTCAACAATATGTAGCAAATAACAATCCATTGTACCAACGTCAATACTACCAAAATCCTCCTCCACAATATGCAACCATGATTAGGTAGTTTGACTTGGCTGGACTACAAATATGCCCATACCCTATGGATAACAGTTGGAGAAGCTTGGTCCCAAAATTCATAGAGAGTAGTGTACTGCAGCTGAAGAGCATTTAAGGAGTTTTAATGCTTTTATGCAAGATTTAATATGCAATATGAAGATATACAAATGAAACTATTTATGATGTCACTAATCGAAGATGCCAGAGATTGGTTTAATAGTCTACCAACATCTTCTATTAATTCTATTCATGTGTTTTATGAACAATTTCTTAAGCAGTATGGGAATCAATATGCACCTGAGTTTGCATTGCATGAGTTAGTCACCATTTAGAAACATCAAAATGAGTCAGCCTATGAATTCAACCAAAGGTTTTCTAAATTGCACAATAAGATACCTCTTGGATCTAAATTGGCTGATCCTGCTACACTAAGTATTTATTTAAAAGCTTTTGATCCTAAGATGGGTTATGAGCTCAGGAATAGGGGTCCTAGAAATTTGGCTGAAGCTCAAAGGATAGCACTCACCATTGAAAACAATAGGAAAGATATAGGGATGATTGCCAAGAGGGATAAACCAAGGGTTCCCCAATATGCTCCTCCAAATAAACAAGAGAACACATATAGGAATGACAGGCCGAGGCTACATGATATACCTTATAATACAAATTGGAGAAATGGAAAGCCAGTGATGGATGCACCAAAAAATAAAGAGACACCTAATCCTTTGAAAAAAAGAGGGACATACATGGTTGATAATAGTCTTTGGTGTTTAGTTTGTGACTTATCACATCCTTCAGAACATTGTGTTGTAGCTCAGTAAGTACAAGGAAAAGACAACAAAAAATAATAATGAAGAAGACAATAACATTTATTTAACTTCTCATATTCTCCACTCAGTAGAGCAAGGACATTCATCTTCAGAAGAGGGAGGGTATGAATATGATGTTGGTCATCAGAAATATAATGTTCACATGGCAAAACAATAATTTTTTTTTGATTATGGGGAAAGTGATGATCAACAAAATCCTCCTGCCACATCATATCAACCTAATAGGGGAAATAGGAGGAGACCAAATGATGAAGAAATTAAAAGATTGACTATTGCAGCAGTTGAGCAGGCTAAAAGCAAGTATCGGCTGAGGAATAGGACAGTAAATGAAAATGAATGTGCTCTGAGAGGAGTATTTTTGAAGAATAATAAGATATCCCATGAAATATCAAAAAACACAAATGATGAGCACCCTTATAGAAAAGAATAGAAGTATATCCCCAAAGAAGAGAATAAAGAGTTTTCCAAAGACAAACAAAAGGTGGATCAAACATCAAAGAGGGAGAAGGAGGAAAACAAAGGAAAGTTGACAAAATAAAAAAACGTGATCAAAACTGAAGGTACTTCTTTTGATTTCATTCAAGTCTTATCTCAATTAAAAATGTTTGTCCCATTGCTTGAAACAATGAAAATTAAGGAGTATAGGGAAAGTTCTATTTAATTAATGTCTAGTGGGAGGAATCAAAATATAAATTTTCAACAAAATGAGAATGTTGGAATTACTGATAAGAAAGGAAAGATAAAAGTTGCAGAAGTTTGTTTGAGTGATGCATTGATAAATACACCTCAAATTGATCCATTTTTCACTACCCTGCTCATAAATGATAAATTGGTAAGAAATTGCATGATAGATTCAGGTGCTTCTATGAATATTATGCCAATGGGGGTAATGAAACAACTTGGTATGTGGATAGATATTGAAGGCAGTAAATGTTATGCTATGGATAGTAGGCTTGTCCCAATAGTGGGGATTATGAAATATGTAGAAGTAAGACTAGTGGGCTACCCACAAGCTACTTATAACATTGATATAACTATGATTGATACACCTCCTCAGTTTGGAATGCTTCTATCAAGACAATGGACTGCAGTAGTTGGAGGTAATGTGCAGTCTGACTTATCATATGCCACAATACTAGTTAGTGGTGAAGAGGTGAAATTATATAGAGAACCAAGGGGTAATCAGATTGTTGAGTGTGTTTCTTAGGAACAACTTAAATGCTTTTGTGATGTAGATTTGGGGAGTTTTAGAATTGAATTATCTCAGCCTGAATTAGTGAATACTAACCCAATTGATAGACTTGTTTCTAGAAATCAACAAGGTGTGTGAAAAATGTACTTTGATGGGGCACGTAGTCAAGAAGGTAATGGAGCTGGAGTAATTTTCATATCACCTGAAGGTACAACATTTAAATATTCATTTTTGTTGGCTTTTGAATGTACAAATAATGTGGTTGAGTATGAAGATTTGTTGATTGGTTTGAACATGGCTGTCAAACACAAGATTAAGTTGTTGTCTGTTTTGGGAGATTTTGAATTGGTTGTGTCAAAAGTCAGATCAAAGTATACTGCAAATAACAAGAGGTTGAAACAATATAGAAATGTTGTATGGGATACAGTGGAACTATTTAATGCATTTTCAATTGATTGGATGGATAGATCTAAAAACTTGCTGGCTGATTTTTTGGCTAATGTAGCCTTGAAGAAGGATGATATGACTTTGGCAGGAGTGTCTCAGATTGAGTTTAAAAAAAGACCAGTAGTCCCTAACAATATATATAGTTGGCAATTTTTTGATGATGATACTAACCTTTTGAAGTGTCTTCATTGTATAAATCAGTATGAAGCACAGGAGATTGATTTCAATGCTTTTGTGGAAGAAATCGATGGGAAACAAACTGTGTTTGGGAAGGAAGTTTTTTAGCTTAAAACTAACAAGCTTCCCAAAGGGCTTGTGGCATTGGAGAGTGTAACACCCCTATGTTTTTCTTTATGGACTAGACAGTGTGTCCTTGTTTTGCGTTGATTTATACTTCTGGATATTCAGATACTTTATCTTGTGTGTGTATTTGATCGCCATTTATTAAATGATAGACTGTTTTATGTGATGTGATTTGGTTTATCTAATGATTTTTGTTACATGTTTTAATGGTGTAATGATGTTAGTGATATAACATGTTAGTGCTTATGAGAATATTCGATGTAATGTGGAAGTGTCAAGTTTTGTTGAGTGTATTGGTGAGGGGGACAGATTCGCATCACTCGCTTGCGAGCGGCTTGCGAATCTGAGATTTCTTCTTCATAGTGTGTATTATATGCTATTATATTTTATGATGTTGGTTATTATGTTTCAGGATTGTGGGTACATGACACCACCTCCACCTGGTTTCATAGGTCTAAGCGTTTCGATCCAACGGTTAAGTTGAAGGGAGATAGTAGCTAGGTAACATGTGTCAAGTCTACATCCTAGCCATAGTGTGTCGTCAGTCATTTGTGTTGAGTCATTGTTTGCCTTGCTTTAATGTTATTTAATTTTGAAGGATTCTTGTTTTGGAAATAGATGTTTAGAATAATTGCATTAAATCATGTTGTTGGTTATTTAATTTAAATTATGCAATGTGGATAAAAGTTTATATTTAAATTAATTAATTATATTTAATCTATTTAATTGATTAAATTTAATCTATTTAATTGATTAAATTTAATCCAAGGGGTTGAATCTAATTATTAATTAATTAAATGTGATGCAAGAAAATTAAAAGAAATAAAAGAATTAAAATTGATTTGGAATTTAATTTCATTTGTGGAAATTTAATTATTTTGGAATTTCATTTCAATTAAGTTGAAATTAAATTAGAAATTGAAATTGGTTTTTAAAAGCAAAGTTGGTTTTCAATTTTTGGAGATAATTGATAGTTAGATATTTTTAATTTTCAGATTTGCATGCAAAATCATATTTGGTTGTGCAAGATATTTTCAATTAGGCATGCATGTGTGAGTTGGATTTAGGAATTAAAAAAAATTAAGAATGAATGGCAAAAATGGATGCATAGAGAGAATTTAGAAGAGGAAAAACTTCTTCTGGTGTGAGAAGATAATTTTGGAAAAATTGCACAAAGGAGGGTTTTAGGAAATTCTTGGTTGTGGATTTATTTGGAATTGTTCTAGAAATCTTGTTTGTGTTTGTGGAATCATTAAATTGTGGGATAGAAGATTTGGAGGAAGCTCAGCATCAAATCTTCATTACTTGTATCTTATGGAATCAAGTTTTATTCTGTAGTTTGTGATGTTCTTTGAATGAATTCAAAATTATAGAAATTGATAAATTTGTTGTTAAATCTATTGAGAAAATGAATTTGTGAATAGAAGAAAGAAATTAATTAAGGAAAATTGTGTAATTCTCTGTAGGAGTTAATTTAATTGAGAAAATGGATTGTTCTGTTGTTTAAATCGAACTTTGAGGATAAACAGAGCATTAGATTCTATTTAGAAAATTTAAACCTTTGTGGAAAAACAAATCTGTTTTGGAAAACTTCTGCTTTTAATTTAGATCCATTTGATTTTTCTTCTAATTGTTCATGAATTTGACAAAATAGTTTAAAAGAATTAGTTCTTAAGATCTTTGTGAAATTTGGATTTTCTAGAAAAAGGTTTTACAATTTCACCTATAGGTGAATATTTCTTACAAAATCTCCTATCGATCTATTGTGGAAATTCGTTTTTATTTATATATATTATATATACATATATATATGTTTACATATATATATACAATACAATTGATTTATATATTAAATTATTTTGGTTTAAAAGCTATTTCACCATCCGTATGGTGGATGGAATTCTGAACTTTGTTGAGGGGTATTCATTTGTTAATGAATGCATTAGTTTATGCGAATATTGCATTTGCTATTTTTCCATTTTTGGGCACGGGCAAGTATGGAGAGGACCTACCTCCCCACAGCCACCCCCATTTGGGAGCGACTATGTGGAGGGAGACCCCCTCCACACCTCCTCCTTTCACCATTCCGTGGGAGTATGGGGAGCAGCGGAAGTACAGCCGTGCTCCCTCTCCCTTTCCTTGTTTTTTTCCTTTTTTTTTTCATTACTAAAAAAAGAAACCCTTGATCTATGTATTTCGCCTCGATCTCGATCTGTGTATTTCACCTCGGATTCAATGCATTAAAAATGGTTTTTTTTGAGTTAGATATATTTAATATATGCATACATATATTCTATAAATGTATATATGTATTTATATTAAATATAAATATGTTAATATATTTATATGGTATATATGTGGTATATGGTTATTGCATAAAACTTCATTATAACTAATTTGGTAAAATTGAATATATTTATATATCTGGAAATTAATAAATTTTCTTTTGTTTTAAATAAAACAATTTTATAACTTTGGATAAGATAGAAGATAAAGTTAAATGTATATATATAGGATTAAATATATCAATATATATTGAATGTATATATAGTGGGAACCTATATACATATATATACATATATATTTAATATCTTATCCTGTTTTAATTGATGTACTCTATTTAGTATTATTAGATGTTTAAAATGGAAATGATTACTTTGCATAATTCAAATTGATAGGGAAATGGTATGTGAATAAATTGATTAAATTATAGGATATAGATGGAAAGTGAAAGAAATTGAATTAGAAGAGTACTTAGGCTGGTTTTGAAAGTAAACATTGAATCTGAATTAAATTATTTAAATTAATATTTCTTATAATTGTAGATTGAAGACACTTATTTAATTATCTCAATTGTCTTGAAAGGGAAAAAGTTTTATATTATTGTGCATGGATATCTTAAATGATAAGTTTTGAATGCATGGGAAATCAGATAAGGAAAAGATATTGTATAAATGACATGTTTTAAATGGAAAGTTAAAGAGATATAGGATTTAGATGAGACATTGGAAATATTATTTGTAATATTTTTTATGTTGTTTTAAAAGTAAATTTAGGAAATGATCATATTGAAAAAGGAAGTTAATTATTGTAACTTATTTATTCCTATTAGTGCAATTTAATTACTATGAATGAAATTATGAATGAGATATGGATTTAGAATATCCAAAAATAGCAATATCCTCTTGATTGTTTGTTTTAGAGTTATTTTCCTCGTATTTCGCAAAGGGTTGTGAGTTTAAATTGTTTAAGATTCCCTATTATGAAAATGGAAGATGGGTATATGGTTATTTGAGTAAACCTTATTATCATGTTGTTGACTTTGTAGACGTTACCTATTGCTTGAGTATGGATTTAGGGAATCCAAATATTAGATTGATTAAGGACTAGATGCTTTTGTAGCTATGTCATCATGTGGAATTTTCGGATGTGGGATTATGTGTTAGTCTAATTTATAAGTCTTCTAGAGAATCTTAGAGGTTCTAAGAGGGTTGTCGATTTCCTTATGTTAACCAGTTGCTTTTCCCTTGGGCAGTGCATGGTGTCTTATTAGTATTTACCCGGTTTCCATGAACGAGGTTGTTTTGTACCTCCTGTGAAAGGAGTGGACTACATGTTTAGGTTGCCTCTATTTGTTGGAGTGAATTCCTTTAGTTTGTTTCCTCCTTGTGATGGAGTGGTTTTGGATACCTAGGTTGTATGCACTTGTGATTCCCTTGGTGATTAGTTTGTTTGTGTGTTGTCGAATAGAAGAGTGGCTTCCATTAGGGGCAAGAGCCTCGAAGAGGTAGGATTTGGGTAACCTATGGAAGTGACTTTAATCAAGTGATAACTAAAATTGAAATGAATATTGGGGAGTACTACACATTAAAAGGATAAGTTCTAGCTTCATTCATAGTCAAGTGCTAGTTAAGGCTTGGAATGAGTGGAAAGGCCTGGAATGGCATAGTTATCTGTCTTGTCTATACGAGAGGTATTTGATTCCGCACTAGTAATTATGAGGGCTGAGGGTCAGTAGAGGCCACCAGGATCACCGGAGCCTATGAAGATCCGCCGAGGGTAACTTATTATGAGTTGTGCGATGACACTCTGTCTAGGACAACAATTGTTAGTATTTATGTTATGTGTGCGGTTCTTTGAATATACTTGATCTATTTTATGTCTGGAAGCAATGTGACCTATGTCAGTGATGTGAGAATTATACTTGTATTGTACTTTTGTTTGGTTGAGTCAGTATGATTCTGCCTATGGTTTGAGGTTGTAGATCTTTGTCCATGTTACTTTGTTACTATCTCCTAGCATTGGGGGGTGGTCCTTCGGGTACCACTAGGTTGGGTGGAACATGCACCAAAACTGTTGGGTCCCCATTGATCTTCAGTACTTGGTGGCGAGATATCCAGATGGACAGCTCGCGGTTCTTATATTATTGATGCATTGTAATATTTTAGATTGTATATGTTATTTATCCCTCTTATCTTTACGAGGTGGAATTCTGTAATTGTAACCTTATGTACTATTGTCTCATTCTAGGAATGAGTGATGTAACTATTGGATTATGTAAATGAATATGAAATTGTAACTTGGATGTTTATCTTACTATGTTATGTGGTATCCTTGTTGTATGATGTTTATTTCATAAAGTATTGAATGCTATTGTTTAAGTAAGATGTATGTGTGGGCTTAAGTAATCCTAACCTTGTAGCCTTAGAGGTTGTTGTTAATTAGTAAGTGAATGTGTATGTTAATTGCACTTTAAAAAAAAAATTGGTTCGCTTAAGTCGTTAATTAAAAATTCCTTTAGGGTTGCTTGGTGGGATATTATAGAGAGGGTGTATGATGGGAGTGATCATTCCCTCATAAAGTAGACACCAGTTAAGAAAGAGGATATTGAAGAAAAAAAAATGGGAACTGAATTAGCACCAAAGAGGGTTTATATTGGAAAGAAAATAAGGCCAACCATTAGGAGAATGTTGATTACATTGCTGAGAAAATACAAGC
Organism: Sequoiadendron giganteum; assembly: GCA_007115665.2. NCBI lineage: Eukaryota > Viridiplantae > Streptophyta > Pinopsida > Cupressales > Cupressaceae > Sequoiadendron > Sequoiadendron giganteum. Next base: position 276,353,285 of record CM021107.1, read on the forward strand.
ATGTGTTTTCTTGGTCTTATGAGGATTTGGATGCATATAGAGAAGATATTTTTCAACATGAGATTCCACTTAATCCAAACATGAAGCCATTTAGATAGAAGCAAAGGCCTATTAACCCCACTCTTGAACCTAAAATGCAAGAGGAGCTAGCAAAGCTTAGAGATGGAGGTATCATAAAACCCATTAGACATTCAATGTGGGTCTCAAATTTGGTCCTAGTCAGGAAGAAAAATGGGGACATAAGAATATGTGTAGATTTCAGAAATTTGAATTTGGCTTCCCTAAAATATAATTATTCTCTTCCAAACATGGAGGCGATATTGCACAATGTAACAGGGTGTGAGCTATTTTCAATGATGGATGGAGTTTTTGGTTATAACCAGGTCAAAGTCAAAGACTCTGAATAGTACAAGACAACATTCACTACACCATAGGGAACACATGTCTATATAAGAATGCCATTTGGTCCCACAAATGTAGGAGCTACCTTTCAAAGAGCCATGGATGTGGCATTTGCATATCTGATAAATGCTATAATGGTGGTATATCAGGATGACCTTACTACTTATTCCAAAAGGGTAGAGGATCATGTTGCTGATTTAGAGAAGATCTTCATCAAAGCCTTGCAGTATGGTATAAGTCTTAATCCTAAAAAAATGTCATTTTTTTGTTACAGAGGGTAAAATTTTGGGGCATATTGTACGAAAAGATTGGGTTAGGATAGATCCTGAAAGGGTGGAGGCCATTGATAAAATTCCCATTCCTAAGACTATCAAAGCAATCCAGTCATTCTTTGGCCAAATTAATTTTGTTAGGAGGTTTGTGTCCAATTTTGCTGAGATTGTTAAACCTATATCTAAGATGTTGAAAAAATGAGAGAAATTGGACTGGACTATTGATGCTACGGATGCCTTTGTATCTATAAAAAGAAGCATCAAGGATGCCCGTATCCTAAAATCCCCTGATTTTACTAAGCCCTTTCATATTTTTTCTTTTGCTTCATTCCATACAACAGCTACTGTTATGTTACAAAAGAATGATGAAGGTTATGAGCAACCTGTTTCTTTTTTTAGTAAATCTTTGCAGGGTTCAGAATTGAAATATGACATTATGGAAAAGTAGGCTTATGCACTGGTCAAAGCAGCAAAGGCTTTTAGACCTTACCTTGTTGGAGGTAAGATATATGCTTATGTCCCACATGCAGTTGTGAAGGATATGCTGGTACAAATAGAAGTGATAGGGAAGCGATGCAGGTGGATTAATAAAATTCAAGAATTTAACATGGAGATTCAGATTACCAAGTTGGTAAGAGGACAGGGTCTAGCCACACTAATGGCATAGACAATCATTGAAGCAAACCAAATCTGCAATGTGGAAGGTAAGGTTGAAATCATAGCAAGTATTGAGCATACTCCATGGTATAAAAATGTAATGCATTATCTAAAACACATGAAGTGCCCTGAAGGGTTGAATGATAATCAAAGGAGGACTTTAAAGTTGCAGGCTTCCAAATATGTTTTTATCAAAGGGGATTTGTTCTGGGAAAATAGGGATGGTATATTGTTGTTATGCTTAGATGAATCCTAGGCAAATTATGTTTTGAAAGAAATGCATGAAGGGGTGTGTGGAGGCCATTATTCTGCTAAGACTACTACACACAAGATTCTTAGGGCTGGTTATTATTGGCCTAGGGTATTCAATGATTCCTTTGCATATATGAGAAAGTGTCAGGCTTGTCAAAAAATTTTGGGAAAACTGAAGTATCAAGGAGCATTGCCACTTAGACCTTTGCAGGTAGAAGCACCTTTTCATCAATGGGGAGTTAATTTCCTTGGAGAAATACAAGATAAATCAAGTGGAGGGCACAAATGGATACTAGTGGCCATGGATTATTTTACTAAGTGGGTGGAGGCTCTTCCAACTAGGCAAGTGATGAGCAAGGTGGTAGTGAATCTCCTGATGGAGAATGTTATGACTAGGTTTGGCACTCCAGCGAAATTGATCACACATAATGGAATATGTTTTAGATCAGATGAGTTTAAAGATTTTTGCAAAACATATGGAATTAATATTTCTTATTTAGCCTCATATCATCCACAAGCCAATGGTCAGGCGGAGTCAAGTAATAAAAATATTTTCAAGATAGTAAGGAGGATGTTGGATACAAACAAAAGGGCATGGGATTCGAAGTTAAGATTGGTTGTATGGGCAAAAAAAATTATAGTAATAAGGACAACTAGAAAATCTCCATTTGAGTTGGTATATGGGACACAAGCTAGGATGCCATTGCAGAATGTTTTGCCAGTATATAATTTTATTTTGCATGAAGACTTGGATATTTCTAATCCAATGGAGGAAAGAATGGAATAGCTTATAGAGCTTGATGAAGTGAGAAGAGTTGCTCAAAACAGAATGTGAAGTTGCAGTCACAAATGAAGTATCTTTTTGATAAATAGGCCAAGAAGAGAAAGTTTGAAAAGGATGACTTGGTTTTGATATGGAATGCTCGGTGTCAGGATAAGGGGAAGCATGGTAAGTTTGAAGCTTTATGGCTAGGTCCTATTGTGATCACTGGTAAAGGAGGTGAGGATTCATATTTCCTGAAGAACATGTCTAGAGAGGAGCAAGAGTTGCCTATACATGAGCAATTCCTAAATTTTTTCTTCTCTTACGGATCAACAGAGGGTCAAGGATTGCCAGTGCATGGACAATTATTAATAACCCTCTTTAAATGTTTTTTTCCATGCAGAGTAGGTTAAGAAATTTTGAAGGGTCTGGGTTTTCCAGTACATGGAAATTCTCAGGAGTCCCCTTTCTGAAGGAATTGCTTTCCTTTCCATGTACAGTAGTTTAGGATATTTTGCTCCACCTTTCCTACCATTCATTTATTCATTTCCCTCCATCTGCCATGGATTTCAGTTTTCATTTCTCTTAACTCAGTCTGCTCTACCAAAGATACTCTGGATTCTTATAGTGATTTGCAAAATCACTCATCCCCAAGACAAGCGACTGTTAGAACCAAAATTTCCATTTTAAAATCCTAAGGGTTTTTTCTCTTAAAACCTCATATTTTCCATTAAACCCTAAGGTTTTCCTCCATTTTAGTCCATCATTTTCCTATCTTTTCATAAAAATGGTTTATTTTAATCCCCATCCATTTTATTATTCATTTTATACCTTACCGCTGCCTTAATATTTCATTTCTATGTGTTTACCACTTTACCGTGACCTCCCACAAAGGGGCTTGTGGTATGGCGGTAGTGGTTAATAGGTGGGCATAAAGTGCTCACCATGGTACCACGCGGTCAAACCATAGACCGCAGTGGCCGTGGTGAGCAGGTAGCAATCAATGAAGGAAAATAGGTAGCGGTTACCGCACAATGATGTGCAGTTAGTATGGTCACCATGGTAGCACAGTGGATGGTCAATGAGCGGCAGCGATGACATGGTCAATAGTCAACAACGGAGGCAGTGGCAAATGATTGCTACCACGGTAGTGTGGTAAGCAGGTAGTAGTTAGCAAGTAGTTAGTTGGCAGGTGGACTGGAGGCTTACCACGGTACTGTAGGGGGTTCAAGTGAAGACCATGGTAACACGGTAACAATGAGAATGGACTATAATAGTCTCACCATGGTTCTGCAATTGGTCAACAAGTTGACTGTGGTAGAGTGGTAAGCATGAATGAAGACTTCGCAGTGTTCATTAAAGTGAAAAATCAAAGGCATTCTGCTTCGTATTATTTTTGATAGGGATCTAGTGAGGTTACATAGTATTTTGCTTCGTATTATTTATGATAGGGATCTAGTGTTCACCTCAGCGCTTTGGACTTCGTTAAAGCATGTGATGGGGACACAGTTGAACTTCAGTTCAGCTTATCACCTAGAGACAAATGGACAGAATGAGAGGGTCAATCAGATCCTTGAGGATATGTTGCATATGTATGTGATGGACTAGTAGATGTGATGGGAAGATTATCTCTACCTGGTAGAGCTTGCTTATAATAATAGTTTCTAGAGTTCTATGGGCATGCCTCCATTCTAAGCATTGTATGGGAGACCATTCCGTACTCCCTTGAGTTGGGATCGACTGGAGGATAGAGTAACCTTGGGTCCCGAGATGTTGTAGGATATGGAGCAGCAGGTGGATAGGATTAGAGAGCACTTGGGAGCAGCTTACGATAGGCAAAAGAAGTATGTAGATACGCATAGAGTGGATCGTTAGTATTCTGTGGGTGATAGAGTTCTCTTGCAGGTGCATCCACGAAAGAGTCCCATCCATTATGGGAAGGGCTCTAAGTTGGCACCTCGCTTTGTTAGACCCTTCGAGATACTTGAGAAGATTGGTCTAGTTTCGTACCATCTTGCTTTACCGCCCAGTCTCTCATGTATTCATGATGTATTTCATGTTTCATTTCTTCGGTCGTACCATCCTGACATTTCTCATATCCCTGATTGGAATGCTTTACAGGTAGAGGATGGGTAGATGGCTTCGGATCCCATGGTTGTAATGGAGTGCAGAACACTCACTCTTCGAGGGTGAGATATTGATCAGATTAGGGTCCAGTGGCATCCTCTTGATGACACATCATCCACTTGGGAAGATGCAACTAGAATGAGGGAGCTCTATCCCTATTTCTTTGTAAGCTTCTAGGAGTAAGGCTGACCATAGGTGGGAGGATGTGATACCCCTCCATTTCTCTCTATTGTGCGAACAATGTTCTTCTCCTTTATGTTTTTTTTTCTGTTAGTACTTGGACTATGGTACTCGGTTAATATTTGATCACTATCTATAAAGTGATGTGAATGTTATATTTTGATGCGATGGTATTTTATTTAGATGTTATCGTTATGGCATTATTTAGATTAGCATAAGTGGATATTTGAATTATTGATGCTTTATGATTTTGATTATATTATTGATGTTAGATTCGTCAGTTAGTAATACTGTATTGGTGAAGGGGATGGGATTACACCACTTGCCTACAAGCGCCCTACGATTCTATGATTTCCAATTCATGGTGTGTTTTATTATGATATATAAGTACATGCTGATATACTATTTGTTCATAGGTTAACAACTACAAGACATCAACTCCACCTAGTTTCATAGGTTTGAGTGTGTCCATTGCCCAATGGTATTCGATTGGGAGATAGTAGCTAGGTTTTTGGTGCCAAGTCATCACATTGCTCATAGCATGTTGTCGGGTTTTAGTCGGGTTAATTCTCTTTAAATATTGTTCATCTCACCTTGATTTTATTTAATTGCAAGGTTGGAAAAGGTAGATAAATGGCATTATGTACCTAAGTTGTTTATTCAATTTATCTAGTATTATGTTGGAAATGTTAGTTAATTTAATAATTAATAAAATAATTTAATCTTGGATTAGATTTATTTTATTGTTTAATTAAATTAATTGTGTTGAATTGAATTAAGTTTTCCATTTTGAAATTCATTGTTATATTGTTTGAAATTGGAAAATTAAAGAAAAACGGTTTTAAATTTCATTTTTAGAAATTTTGAATTCAAAAATTGAAAATTTAAGATATTTTCTATTTTCTGTTTTTGAAAGTTTATGAGGGTGGTTGAATAGATATTTCAATTTTTTTGGCTATTATTGGGGTTTTTGGATGAGTTTTTTGAAAGGAACGATGGAAAATTGAAAAATAGGAGGAAGAGGCATTTTTGCTAGTTGTGAGTTTTGGATTGGATTTGTGGAATTGTCGAGAAGGAGTTGGGATTAGAGGAAGAATCTATGCACCATCTGGCATCTTCTCAAACTCTAGAATACTAGGTTCATGCTTTTAAATTTAGTGTTTTTTTGAAAAAAAATATATATATTTGTTTTGCTGTTTGAAAATCATAATTGGAAAACTGAGAATCTGTATTGTGATGAAAAATTTCTGTTAAATTTTGTATCAAATCTTAAACCTCTATTTCTGTTTTGGGTTTTCTCAAGAAAAAAATTGTGTCTTTGAATGAAAATAATCATTTTAAGTATTATTTTATCAATTGATTATGCAAATTCCTTTTGTGGTTTTTTAAATATATTTATACATATATATATATATATATATAAATATTTTATTATTGTAGTGTTATGTTGTTAAAATTTAAAAAAAAAAAGAGCTCTTCCCCTGTCAAAATCGTGGATTAAATCCGTAGGGTTTTTACCCTTTTTTTAAGATATTAAAAAAATGCAGTGTTTGGGGGGTCATTGGGTGCTCACCTCCACCACGCTGCCATGGGAGTCGAGCGGGGGGAGTCACACTCAACACGCACCCCCTTACTGTCACCGCCGCCATAGTAGGATGACTGTGTTTCAACATAGTCGTGCCCATTAATGGGTGCAACTGTGTTTCAACACACTCAGCCCCTATGTGGTGGTTCGGCTATGGTCAACACAGTCATGCCACCCAAAGAAAAATGTGCGGCCCAAGGAAAATCACGCAGACCAAAAACATGGGTTGACTTATTTTTAAGTCGGTTCTTTTTATAAAAAATAAATATAATTAATATTTTAGATATTATATTTTCTAAAATTAAAATATTAATATATATTAATAATATATATATATATAAATAATAAATGTATATATACATAATATGAGGATATATACAATATGTGTATATATCTATTTATTATTTTATGTATATATATAGCTAGGTTTTATTTTTATTTTAATATATGTATTTATATCTTTAAATATATACATGTATTAAAATATTGATTTAAATGATGCTATGATTTAAATGTAATTGAGAAACATAAAACGTTGTGATCATAGTCAAATTATTTTTTTTATTTTTAAAAAATATAGTTGAAGGGACAAATATTGGATTGATCAGTAGTGTGTTTTATATAGCAAGATTAATTGTTTTTATAATGATTTATTTTGCAAGGACAGAGAGTTATTTTAAAATGATATGTTCTGAATCACATAAGTAATGCTTATTTTATTATTATTTAAAATCAATTGGGGAATTAAATATTGAGTTGAAATCTCATCTTTTGTTTGGAAGAGACGTTATTAATTCAATTTTATTAAGGAAATAAATTACTGATGGTTAATAAAAGAAGTGGATTTAGGAAATCCAAAGTAGATTCAATTCATGTCTTCTTGCTCATTTTAATTGTAAATTCTTTCTGTTTTTGTTTGGGGGAAATTGTGTGGTAGGGGTTCATAAGTCTTCCAGATGGTATTTTCATTTAATTGGGGTTACCTTGGGTAGTTCATCTTAATGTATCCAATTAATCACCCGGTTATCACGAACGAGGATGTGTTGACCTTATGCGTTGACCTTATGTTGTGGATAGGGATTTAATATCCTTAGGTTGCACTTGTGTACCCTTGGGTTATGGATTTGTTCCACATGTTGTCTTAGAGGAGTGGCTCGTAATGAGGTCTGACACATAAAGTGGTGCTAGGATAACTCCTTGTAAGTTAGTTAATCTAGTGATAGCATAAATAAACTCATTAGAGGATTAGGTAGTATCAAACACTTAATAAGATTGATTATGCCTTGGTCATGGATGCAAGGGATTGTATAGACATGGGATGAGATGAGAAGGCCTGGAATGGAAAGATCTTTATCTTATCTTTACGAGAGATAACTGATTCGACAATGGTTTGCATGAGGGGCTGGAAGTCGTTAGAGGTTTTTCAAGAGAACTCGAGAAGGGGGGTGAAACCTAAGAAGACTCACCAGGATAAGCCATGTAACATTATAATGAAACTTCTCCTAAGTCAATAGTATGTATGTATCGATGATGTAATTGATTTCTTAAATTTGGAAGCATTGTAACCATTGTGTTATGTAATGATGTATTTGTATTTGCTTCTGTTCAGTTTTGTTTTAGCCTGTGTCCAAAGGAAGATGGTCTTCACTAGGAATCCTTGTTACTATCTCCTAGTATGGGGGTTGGTCCTTCGATTACCATTTGGTTGGGTGGAACGTGCACCTTACTCTGTTGGGTTTTCTTCTTGCTCATGTGGACGATATTTCCAGTTTGAGAACTCGTGGGACCCAATTACATTTTATGCTTTTATTCATTTTAGTTGAATCTTGTAATTTATTACCCCTCATTTGTAACTGAGGTGGAAGATGTAATATGTAATCATGCTTATTGGATTTACCTCATTTGGGGAATGAGAGATGTAACCTCATTAAATTATTGTTATTTGTAATCTTATTGTATCTCTTATCATGTTGATGTAATTTATCACGTATGGAATGTATGTGTTGTTGATTTCTATAGTAAATAAATGTTATGGTTTCAATTCATTTTTTTTGTTTGGTTCTTATAGTAAATTTAGTCTCGTAACCTTAGGGGTTGTTTTCAATGGGTAGTGAACTTGCATGTGAATTGTACTTGAACAGAAAAAAAAAAAATTGTTCGTTTGAGTAGCTAATTGCAACTTCCACTAGGGTTGTGTAGCAGGGCATTACACATGGTATCAGAGCCTAGGTGTAAACACTGGGTACTCCAGGATTATGATGAACCCATTAAGCTTTTAGTTGTGTAGGTTTTAAGTTGTGTACCTTTCCTAATACCTTTATGTGTATGTGCAGGATTATGCCTCCCAGACATGGAGGAGGTAGAGGGTGTGGACATGACTGTGTAGATAGTCACTATGGGAGTCAAAATGACTATCCTCCTTTTGTTCCACTTTTTCCAAATCAGGAGGAACATCAGGCTCCATAGAATGCCCTAGGGGGCAGTGATCATTAGCAAGATCCTCTAGGGATTGAGGTTGCGCATAGAGCACTTGAGGAGGCATTAGCACTCCTTGGTCAAAGGTCAGCTGAGGTTTAGGGTAATCGTGTTGTGAGGGAAGTCCCATCTTAGTCAGAGGCGCATATGAGAGTTTTTCTTAGGGCACATCCACCCATGTATGATGGAGCAGGCATTGGGTTAGTGCTTGAGACTTGGCTTATAGACCTTGATAGGTATTTTTCTATGCACCCATATGGCAGTAATACTAAAGCGCGATGTGCTATCATGCATCTGATTGGGTGCACATCCACATGGTGAAGGTTGGAGGAGAAGAAGATCCATATTGATATTCACTCAGTGTCTTGGGAGATTTTCCTAGAGTGGTACGGAGGTCGTTTCCTATTCGAGCACTAGCGTCAGTGTAGAGGCAATGAGTTTCATGCTTTGCATCAGTTGGCCTTGTCAGTTGAGCAGTATGAGCGATGCTTCAACGATCTCAAGCAGTTTTTAGGGATAGGAGATGATGAGAGTATGTTGCTTCACCACTTTGTTAGGGGCTTATATGCTTATCTTAGTGGAGGTGTTAGGGTTTTCGAACCCAAAACCATGGAGACAGCGGTGGAGAAAGTACGTCTTGTAGAGGAGAATTTGGCCATGGTAGTAGTGCAACAATAGGGTCTAGTGTTTAACAAGGTCAGCCTCAAGGATGTGCACCTTCTAGGTCTCAGTAGGGACCATCGTAGAGTGGCAAACAACAACAAGTCTCTCAAGGGAAACATAAAGGTTTCTAGCAGAGGTAGGGGGACATAAACTGGAGGTGTGTAAAATGCTTCAACTTTGTGCAGCCAACACAGAGTTGTTAGTCCGCTTTCAGGGGTAGCGCACAGTAGTCTAGTGCACCACCTAGAGGAAAGGGCTATGGTAGAGGTACTAGGTGTTTTGCATGTGGCCAACAGGATCACATAGCTAGAATGTGTCTGAATAGTAGAAAACAAAGCAAATAGAGACAAATTACTGCCCAAAAATTTAAAACAACACCTATACAAGGACTTATTCTCCCTAGAGTGAATGGGTCGTAGGTTAAGGAACTGAGAAATATTCTTGCTTAATGATTGAATTCCTAGTTTCAGATTGTAGACTGTGGTTTTAGTGACAAAATTTCCCAAATTTACGTGTCATAATGTAAATGAAATCAGTGACAAACAATGAGCAAAGTGACAATTTTTTAAATGAAATTTTGATCAAATTTGGTAATGTAAATGACTAAAAATACACTATTATCCTGGTACTATGCAAAATCAATATAATATGCATGTAATTTGTTTTAATTTTTTAGATTTTAAACAATGCAAAATACAAATTTAAAACCCTAAATGAGATGAAAACTAATGTAAATTTAACAACCCTAAATGAAATGCTAACTAATGAAATGCAATGAAAACCATTACAAATTCTAGGTCTAGGGTTTTAATGAACTCTAATTTCAAAAATTAAGATGTATTGTTGGATTCACGAAAATGAAATGTCAAAAAATAGGGCTTTATCAAAAGGGGGTGATTGAATATGTTATGCAGCTATCTTCCTTATTTCATTAGGAAATAAAATCCCCAAAGGTAGGACTTACTTTCAACCCTAGGTGAGTCAATCCTATTGGAAATCTTGCAAATTTCCTTGTGACAAGATAGGGTAAAATATGCCTGAACAACCCTTTGGGGAGAAAAACTAAAAATAGTAAATGAACTCAATTATGTAATGTGAAACTTGAATCATCAATTTAAAGCATAAAAAAATTATAAATAACAAACTTCTAATAGATTTGAGAAAGGTAAGTTGATGTGTACAAGTCACCAAAAGCTATTTCTGAGTATCCTCTTGGGAAATTTCATCCTAGGGTGAATGGGTCTTGCTACAGGGGTCCAAAATATAATTTCATAGTCACTTGCTCTTGGATTTGTACTCTTGATTTCTCTAGATCTGACTATTATAAAGTCAAAATTAAATTTTGTAAGTAAGATTACGTGTCCTGACAACTTTGATGACAACTTTGCAAAATTGCACTTCTGATCAATCTTCAATCCTTCTTCACATGTAAATGTGCACATATAAAGAGATGGATTTTTTTTTAATTTTTCATGAATGGGGGTTTGCCTTGGTCAAACACCATTTTGGTAGTTAAACCTTGAAATGAAATAAAACACGAATGGAAGGAATGATGAACGAAAAATACTATGTTGCAACTCACCAAACCCTTTAATGAAGATCCTTAGAGAACTGAAGTTTAGCAGATCTCTCCAAGGTCTTGATCTTTCATGAAATGGCTTGATTGGATGATGATCTTGATGCTTAAATTGATGCTTGAATTCTTGAAACCTACATCACAATGTTAGCTCCAAAAACATGCATAGATGCAAATAAGTTTGACATGATGCTTGAGATCTTGAATGCTGATGTAGAAGACTAACAAATTTTCTCTTCAACACTTTTGACAATAATACTTTCTCTTGTGAAAGTTTCCTTAATTTTTCTTATTTTTCCTTAGACTTGAATTGATAAAAAGACCTTGTATTTATAGGTGATTTTTTAATTTCACGATGATTAAACATCAAAGGTTGAAAATTATAATTTAAACTTGAATTAAAAAAATTCCACTAAAAACATATTAAAAATTGAGATCTTCAACTAAATGAGTACCCATTTTCCCTTGGTCCAATGGGTCTTAGGACCTAAATCCAAGACACTCAATTTCAAATGTAATCTAATTAATGCTTGCAATTGTTTAATACAAGTTTCCCTTTCAGAAAACATGATTAATTAGGTTCTTAAATACATAATTGAGTTAATTAGAGGCTTAATTAATTCCATTTAAATTAAGGGACCGAATCATATAGTGAAAATGTAAAGGTGTACATTTTTCTACACTCTACAACTTGGTCTCATCACCATTGTTGGTCTAGGATTTCCTTTTGTTGATCCATACAAAATGATTTTAAATCTATTTTGAATTGGACCCTTCTAGATTGCCTCTCATATAACCTTTGCTTTATCTTTAAATTATCCTTTGTCTCTCTTTAGATTGCCCCACTTTTTCTATAGATCCTCATCCCACCTAGTGAATTTAGTACCCGATTTCACTGTACTATTTTTATTCAAAAGCTTACATAAACCTTCTTTTAACTTTTGTATTAGTTTTCCTTCATTCATGCTTTTTTCTTTAAAAAAAATTTGATTCCTTTCTATCCATATATGCCCAACAATCATTGATGGAGTGAAAAACCATAAATTTTCCCATAATGTGTCCTTTCCTCTTGGCCAGCTAATTAGCCATTCCTTAAGATCTTCCTACCTTGCTCCATTCCATCCTAGAACATCTTGTATCCAATCCCAACATTTCTCTGAGTATGCACATCCTAGAAGAAGTTGATTTATTATTTGAGAGTTGTTATAGCATCAAATACATCAATTAGGTCAATGAAAACAAATAGCAATTAGTCTCTAAGTTGCAAGTACACTTTTCTATAGTCCAGTCCATAGAAATTCACCCACTTTGGGAAATAAAGGTGAATTCTAGCATAATGCACTAAACCAAGTGTTATTTGCTTGTATTAAATTTTGGACTTCATAGCCCAAATTGAATATGTATTCTCCTAATTGAGCCCCACACCACACTATTTCATCCTCCTCTTTTGTTGAGATGATTTTTTTGTTTACTAGTTCTTTCTTTAAGATCATTTTTGCTTCTATCAAAATCAATAGTAAGTCAACATCAATCCATTCATATTTATTAACAAACTTAGGAGAGTCCATGTGAATGTAATCACTCACCTAGGGGCCAATCAACTCCATAATTGGATTTATGTACTATTTAATTCCCTCCACCTCATCTAGTGGCTTGTAGACATTCCAAGATTCTAACTAGAAGTTAGCTTATTCTCCATTATTAATTTTCTAGGTCAGGTGTTTGATAATAGTTATTTTGTTATCTAACAAAGTTCTCTATATAGCCAATCCACCAACCAAGTTCCCCATGGTAAGTATCCTCTTTCGATCTGCACTATCTAGTTATTTTCTTTGAAAAAATTTGTATCATAATAAATTCAGTTCCCAATACATTTTCCATGATAACTTGGCTCCTAAAGACATGTTTTGTGCTTTCATTTTTCTCAATCTAGAAACTTTTCCTGATTTTTGTAAACATGCCATATCCCAATGTACCAGGGGGATTTTCTTGTCATCTTTTGAACCTTCCCATAATTTTTTTAGAAGGATTTCAAAATGTGATTCACTCTTGTGTGTTATTTGAAAGCATGACATTACATATATAAAAATAGCCATGATAATAGATTTGATCATTACTATTCTTTCATTCAGTGATAGCTATTTATTTCTCCATGACTAAACCTTGTTTCTATATTTTCCTAGAATATCATCCCAATGTTGAAAGCGACACACACCAATAATTAGTAGTGCTCTAAGGTATTTGGTTGGAATCGTTGTAATTATTCAAGCCAAGTAGTTTTGTAATCCTTTTCTGAGTAACCTTCTTAGTGTTGAAGAATAGTATTGATGATTTTTTCCTTTTTTATTAGTTAGCATTAACTCTTGGTGTAATCCTCCAATGCTTCTTTTATTACTTCCACCTCTCTCATGTTGGCTTCTCCAAATAGAGTACTATATCATTGAAAAATTGAGTGTTTGTTATTGGATTGATCCCATGAGCCACTTTAATGCCCTTCCACACATTGCTTTATCTTCTCATCTTGAAAGATATCCCCATAGCCTCTACCATTATGATAACTAGAAATGGTGAAATAGGATATCCTTACCTCAATCCATTACTAGTAGGAAAAAATCCACACAATGATCAAATGATGTTTATTGAGTACCTTACTATTGATATACAATGATGTAAAAATTCTATCCAATAATTATTAAATACAAACCTTTTGAGCACTTACAATAGAAAATTCTATTTTACCTTATCACATGCCTTTTTCATGTCTAATTTGATCATCATACCTAGGCTCTTTTCTGATTTCATTGTGTGCACCACTTCATTAGTAACTATGATACTGCCAATAATTTCCCTACTTGGACAAAAACCTTTTTTGTCGATTGATATGATAGATTTTAGAATATTTTTTAACCAATTGGCCAACACTTTGGTGATGATTTTTTAGATTTTATTACACAAAGATATTGGATGGTATTCATTGATTTAGTTTTTCATATTCTATTTTTTGATTTGCGGGAAATAATTGTATTTTTGAGGTCTTTCACAAAATTTTTCTTCCCTTTGAATTCCTCAATCCAACTCCAAATATATTTTCTTATTAAGTGCAAAAATTTCTAGTAAAATATCATAGGATAGCTATATGGACTAGGTGCATTTTCTTGGGTGAAATTCGAAGGTAGCTATTCAGACCTCTTCCATGTATATTGGCTCATTTAACATTTGGTCATCTACCTTTGTAGTTCATATTCTAGAATTCAATCTAACATTGTTGCATTGTTACATGAGACTAACCTTTATTTTTCCCTAACATATTCTTGAAATAGGCAACTATCGCCAGTTCTATTAAAGATTTGTCACTAGCAACAACAACATTCTTGGTGTCAATTTCATCTATTATGTTGAAATCCTTTCTTGCTTTAGATGTTCTATGAAAATACTTATAGTTTGCATCTCCCATTTTTAACCATGTTTTCATGGCTTTGTCTTTCCAATAAACTTCTTCTCGTGCCAATATCTCTTTGTGATACTTCTTAAGCTATTGCTCCTTTCGGAAGTCCTCCTAGAACATACCATATTTTATTACTTTATTGTTTAAATCTTCTAACTCCCTTTCTATTCTCTCCTTCTCTTGGAATATTTTCTTGAAAACCACCTTGTTCCATTGCTTAAGAATTCATTTTATAATCTGGAGTTTTTCATAAACACATAACTAGGAGTACCTTTAATATTGCATTATTTCCACCATGTTTCTATAGAAGGAAAGCGACTCTCATATCACCACCACATATTTTAAAACTTAAATTATGTTTTTTTTGGTTTAAATCCTATTTCATCTCCATGAGAACTAGGAAATGATCTGATACCAAAATTTGGAGGATGGATGTTTCCATTGCTATAGCTTCATCCACTCACTTTTTTTATATTAAAATTCTATCAAACCTTTTAAAATGTTTGTATAACTTGATCTAAGATTAGCCCTTTCCCTTTTTCACCTTTCCCAATGTCTTGGCAACAATCTGGCTGATGCATTTGGGGTCTATGATTCCCAATTCATCTGATTCCCAAAAAAACTCATATGTAATTAATTCTTCAAATTCTGATTCTTCTTCAATAAAACTTGGGGCCTCTTCTTGATTATTTAATAACTTGATTAGAGTATCTCTTGAATCTTTTTCCAGCTATGGTTCTGAGTTGATCCAAACCCTATTATTTCATCTTGATTCTAAGTTGACCAATGAATCAACTTTGCAACATTCATATCTGAACTTGAGGGATCATTTCTCAGATTTTTAGTGACTTGTGTGGAAGATGATGGTTTAGGGTTTTCATTTGTAGCTTGTTCCAAAGTAGTCTCCTTTAAACTTGAGAAAAACTATGAACTGTTTTTCCATAATGATTTACTTTTTAATCTTAATTTGTAATGTTTCAAATTTATTCATTTTAAGTAATCATAATTTGATTGATTTTTATGGTAGTTGGTGGGAAAATTTTGGGTTGACTAAATTGATTTCAATTAGACAACATCCAATGGAATATTATTTGTTAGGAGTCAGCGCTATAGATGAAGTTGAGCTTTATAGTACTAGAGCTGCATTTACCAAATCAACAACACTTATTTCTTTAATGGATGATCTTTTGGATGATTACTTAACAATTGAGCAAGATGAACATATTGTTAAGGCCATTATTCAAGGTTGGGATATTTCTATCATACAAGATATTCCAACCAATTATAAGAGAATTGCAGAATTTATTTTTCACACAGTGCATGAATTCGCTAGCGAGGTGTCTAAAAAGCAAGGACGTCACATGATGCCATTTATTACAAAAATAGTATGTATACTTTTCAAAAATATTATTTTATTAAAAGTGTATATTTTCAAGATCAAATTATATATATATATATTTTGAAATAAAATTATGAAATATAATTAATACTTCAAGTATATTACGATTTAGTGGGCAGATTATGCTAAAGCTAATTTACAACATGCTCACTGGAAAGTAGGCCAACACATTCCAACTTATAATTAGTACACAAAGATTGCAGTGACAACTACAGGAATGGGACCATTATTGTTGCATCCTATTCTCTTGGCAACCCATGACTTAGCAGACAACAATATGTTAGTGTAGGTTTTTTATTTTCCTTATGTTAGGGGTATTTATTTTTTCCTACACATATTATTTAAGCTTGCTTAGGTTTATTAGGTGTGGTTAATATGAGGACACGTGGCGAAATACATCAGCTACATATGTCACTCTCTCCCCACACATGGGTAGTTGAGTTACACATCCTCTTTTGGCTTGTTGTGCCACCTCTCATAACCACTATTTTGTTTTTACCTAGGTAGGTTATGGGGTAGTTGGGTTTCTCACCCTCTTTTGGCTTTATGTGCCACCTCCTCTTTGTCTTCACCTAAGGAGGTTATGCCACATGTTTTGTCATTTACCAAGTAGGTGATAACCTCCCACCTTTTATGGGTGTAGGAGTTAATGCACCTCTTGGATGTATTTGCCCTTACATTTCTATATATTGAGCACTCTCCTCTCACCTTCACTAGTTCAGCTAGTTCGGTGATTGTTCGTGGGAGTATTGAGAGTATTATGCAAATTCTCTTATCTTGTCTATATTTTTCTCTCATTTCAGATTTCTCTTCATTCTGTTATTTTGATCTTCGATCATCTGTTCGGTGAAGTTGCATGTGATCTACGACCGACATCAGATCTTGGCTTGGTTCTCGCTTCTTGCAGAATCTAACATGGTATCAGAGCGGTGTTGTCTGGTATAGTTCATTTTATCTATTTTATTGAGAGATTTGAGACTAATATAGAGCTTATATTTTTCTAACAAACCCAGTATGATTTTCTCTTGCATCTTTGAATGATCTGGAGAATCATAATAGTTTAAGAGGAAAATAAATGTATATATTTAATCTGGTTTACATATATTTGTTCTTGTGAGATCTGGGTGATTTGTAGCTTTTTGGTAATATTGGAGACTTTTTCAGCATTTCCAGAGAGTCCAGAAGGTTTCAAAAAGTCAAAATTGACTTTTATTTCACCAAAATCAGAGCTTGGAGGAAACAAAAAAAAATCAGAATTTAAAAATTCGAATTTCTCATTGGAGCCGTTTTCATTTTGGCTTCGAAAGTATTGCTTCCACTTCTTTTCAAGAAATTTTTTTTTTGGGTTTTGTAGCCAGCATCGAAAAACTATCTGGGTAGTCATTACATTTTGTAGAAAGTTGACAAATTTTGTAGAAACTGTGTTAGAAAATGGCATAAGTCGTTTTTTCATAGGCAGATTTTGCAGTTTTTTAAAATTGCATAACTTTTGCTTCAAGTGTCAGATTTTTGCAAATGAGTACTTGACGGAAAGCTGAATTCGAGATCTCTCCATCCACACAGATTTGAGTAAAAAATTCTGCCATTTTCAATCAGATATTGCAGGTTGAATCTGCTGAAAATTTTTTTTTCTTCAGTATTGTATTTCTTTCACTTTTGTAATCCATTCTTTCAAAAAAAAGAGAAAAAAAGTGTTGGAAAGAAATTGAAGAGAAAAACACAGCTAACAAGTCTTTTTTTCCAGATTTTATTTGAAGATTAAGTTGTAATTTTGGCTACTAAGAGCCTTTAAAGCTTTGTAATCTAGAAAATCCTTGTAAAAGCACTAATCATAAAGTGCCAACATTGTAATATCTGGAGCGGGGTGATTTTTGAGATTAGTGGAAAGGGGGGGTGTCTCGTGTGTCTTCTTTCTTTGCACATTTCCTTCTTCCTTGCAATCTTCTTTTCTGCTCTCATGGATGCATCTACAGTTCCAGTTTTAACTCCATATAATTACTTTGAATGGAAATCGAAGATGGTAATATATCTAAAAAGACATGGATATCATCGTGTAACAATGGGACTTGAAACTAAACCACAGGATGATGCAGAAAAGATTAAATGGTTTAACAAATGTGATGAAGCCTTTGGTACCTTATGTATGTCAGTATCTCCAGACCTACTTTTTCATATTGAGTCTGCTACAACACCAAATGATGTGTGGACTAAATTGGAAAACCTCTTTGGTAAGCAGGATGAGTTAAGAGGTCATCAATTGGAGAATGAACTCATAGGGTTAAGTCCTTCAAATTTTGACACCATACAAGATTTCTTCACAAAACTCAAAGCTATTAGATTGCAATTGGAACAATGTGGAATCAAGAAGGATGATAAGCAACTGATTTTGAGTATTCTTTCTAAGCTTGGTCCTAATTATTCAGTATTTGTTTCTACATTCTATGCCACAAAATGTGCCCTAGGTTCTACATATAAAATGCCTTCTTTAGATGAGTTTGCTGCAGAACTCACCAGGGAGCAGGACAAATTAGTTCTAATGGGTACAATTAAACCCTCTAAGTCACATGCTTTGGTTGTTAATCAGGGCACAAAAGAACAGAAAGGGTCTAATAAACAAGATAAGAAACAAAAGAACCAAGGAGAGAAGAAGAAAGATCAGAAATCTACTACAAAACCAGATAATCAGACCTCTTCATCAAAAGGTGAACAACCTAAAAAGGAGAAGGTCAAGTGTTCTTACTGTAAGAGACCTGGCCATGATGAACATAAATGTTTAAAGAAACAAATTGATCACCTTTCACATCTTCTAGAAAAGAACAATATCAAGGTGCCTGATTCAGTCAAACAAGGTTCATCGGAAGGTTCTCCTAAGGACACAGACAAAAGTAAGGGGAAAGGAAAGGGAAAGGCCCTAGTTGATATTACTTCACAACCAGATTCTTGGATCATTGACTCAGGTGCATCGCACCACATGGCCTCATCAGAGGATAATTTTACCTCTTTGGAGCCATGTTCTATGCCTACCATACTTATGGGTGATGATACTCCTGTTGAAGTGCATGGGAGAGGGACTGTTGATGTGGGTGAAGGGACATTTGAGGATGTTCTTTGTGTCCCATCTTTGTCAACTAATCTCCTATCTGTTTATCAGATCACTCACACTGGTTCAGGAAAGCAAGTTAAGTTCACTCCAAATACAGTGGTAATTAGTGAAATGCATAATGGGTCTACAGTTGCAGTGGGAAAAGCAGATCATCAATCCAGACTATATCAGTTTTCTCACTTTGTTCCTGATTCTCCCTCGACAGTCTTAATCACTCATGTAGATGAGGTGAGTTGTTTGTGGCATCAACGGTTTGGCCACTTGAACTACCGTTACTTGCAACAACTCAGTCAACAGGATATGGTTTTAGGGTTGCCTTCTATTCGATTTTCTGATGGAGTTTGCCAAGGATGCATTCTTGGTAAGCATCCTGAGGAGAAATATGATAAAGGAAAAGCTTGGAGAACTAAAAATCTATTGGAGTTGGTACATAGTGACTTGGCAGGACCATTTCCACAACCATCTTTCAGTAGGGCTAGATATGTCTTGACATTTATTGATGACTTTTCTAGATACACTTGGGTCTATTTTCTCAAACAGAAGTCTAAGGTCTTTGATCATTTTCTAGACTTCAAAGCTTTTGCAGAGAAACAATCTAGGAATTTCATCAAGATTTTGTGTACAGATAATGGGGGAGAATATGTTAACAATCAATTTGAACAATTTTGTGCTTCCGAAGGAATCAACATGCAGTACACAGTTCCATATAGCCCTCAGCAAAATGGTGTTGCAGAATGCAAGAATAGATCCTTGAAGGAGATGGAAAATTGTATGATACACTCCAAATCTTTGGCACCTCAGTATTGGGCAGAGGCCATCAATTGTGTGTGTTACATCCAGAATCGGGTTCCTCACAAAGTTGTAAAGGGGGTAACTCCTTTCAAGCTTGGACAGGTCAAAAACCCACAGTTAAACACTTTCGTGTGTTTGGCTCTCTTGCATGGGCCCACATTCCAATAGAGAAACACAAGGCTATGGATCCGCAAAGCAAGCCTTGCATATTTGTTGGGTATCCAGATGATGTCAAAGGTTATAGACTTCTCCATCCCACCACCCATGAGTTGTTCATAGAGAGGAGTGTTCATTTTGAGGAGAGTTCTTCTAGTTCTTCTCCTACCACTTCTCCATCCACTATCACATTGGAGACTTTGCATCATGATGACAGTTCTTATGAAGATCTTAATCTTCCTAATATTGATGAAGAGTCTTCTTCCTCTACTTCAAATGGTGATATTGTTGATGAAGATTGACATTCCTCTTCTAGTCATCATTCAGAGGTTGATGATTCTCCTCCAGCTTCTCCAACCTCAACACCTCTTTGGGCTCGACAAACATTGGAGTCAGCAGGAGATTGGGTTGGTGATCCATCAGACACAAGAAGAACACGGTCACAGTTTCAGCATGCTCCACATCTCTTCATTGCTTCAGCTTCTGATCCACAGTCTTTTCGAGAAGCTTCTGGTGTTCCTGAGTGGGATGCTGCAATGCAAGAAGAGTTCAATTCCTTAGAGAGGAATCACACATAAGATTTAGTCCCTCTTCCTAAGGGAAGAAAAATTGTTCGATGCAAGTGGATCTATCGGACTAAATTTGCAGCAGATGGGTCAGTTGATAAGCATAAGGCTCGGTTGGTAGCAAAAGGATTCTCCCAGGTTCCTGGGATTGACTATTCTAAAACTTTTGCTCCAGTTGCTAAGATGAATTCTATTCGACTTGTCCTTGCTATAGCTGCAACACATCGTTGGGAAGTTCATCAGATGTATGTAAAGAGTGCCTTTCTTCATGGTGACCTTCAGGAGGAAATCTACATGGAGCAGCCACAAGGGTTTGTACAGGATCCTTCACTTGTGTGTCGACTTTGGAAGTCTCTCTATGGCCTCAAACAGGCTCCTCGAGCTTGGTATGCCAAGATGGACTCCTTCCTTCTGATAGTTGGGTTCAAATGATGCCATTCTGATCCGAACGTATACATTCTGTAGCAGGATGACACTCTCACATTCTTGGTTCTCTATGTTGATGACCTATTGATCACAGGGAGTCACTCATCCACCATCAAGGCAGTGAAAACTACTCTACATGATAGATTTTTGATGTCTGACTTGGGTCTTTTGCATTACTTCTTGGGGATTGAGATCATTCAATCATCTTCAGGGATCTTCCTTGGACAACCCAAGTATGCACTTGATATGCTCTCCAGATTTCGCATGGCTGACTGTAAGCCTGCACCGACTCCATTTTTGTCAGGGGTCAAACTTGAGGCTAAGTGTTCCTCACCTTTGGTTGATGGCACTTTATATTGACAACTTGTTGGGAGTCTCATCTACTTGACTCATACGAGACCCGATATTTCATATGCTGTGGGCATGGTCTCTCGATTCATGTAGGAGCCACATGAGTTGCATTGGAAAGCAGCTAAGCGGATCCTTCACTACATTCAGGGTACTCATAATTATGGGATTCAATATGCAGCAGGCATGGATATTGACTTAGTGGGATACACAGATTCAAATTGGGCAGGTGATTCTCAAGGTATTGCTTCTCACTTGGTTTCGGTCCAGTTTGTTGGTCGAGCAAGAAGCAGTCTGCAATTGCTCTTTCATCTACAGAGGCTGAGTATCGAGGGGCAGTTAATGCCACCACTGAGGTTATTTGGCTTCAGCATATTCTCACTGAGTTTGGCGTTACATTCGGAAAGCCTACAGTCATCTTTTGTGATAATCAAAGTGCAATATAGATCTCTCGAAATCCAATTCATCATCAGAGGACGAAACACATTGAGATTCATATGCACTACATTCGGGAGCTGATTCAGGAAGGCATCATTGATCTTAAGTATTGTTCTACATCAGAGCAGATTGCAGACATCTTCACCAAACCCTTCACAGAGAGCAAGTTCCTTCATCTGTGAGCTTTGCTTGGGGTCCAACAGGTGTCTACTTTAAGAAGGGCTTCTCAGTTCTTCATTCTACTCTCTCTATCTATTGGGGGGGGGCTCCACTTTTGGGGGGGCTTCTTCTTCTTATGGGGGGGGATATTCTCTATGTACATGGGTACCTAACATGGCTTCACTTGCCAGGACCCATCTTTTCACCCACCTAAGCTACGCTTAAGGGGGGTGTTAGTGTAGGTTTTTCATTTTCCTTATGTTAGGGGTATTTATTTTTTCCTACACATATTATTTAAGCTTGCTTAGGTTTATTAGGTGTGGTTAATATGAGGACACATGGCGAAATACATCAGCTACATATGTCACTCTCTCCCCACACATGGGTAGTTGAGTTACACATCCTCTTTTGGCTTGTTGTGCCACCTCTCATAACCACTATTTTGTTTTTACCTAGGTAGGTTATGGGGTAGTTGGGTTTCTCACCCTCTTTTGGCTTTATGTGCCACCTCCTCTTTGTCTTCACCTAAGGAGGTTATGCCACATGTTTTGTCATTTACCAAGTAGGTGATAACCTCCCACCTTTTATGGGTGTAGGAGTTAATGCACCTCTTGGATGTATTTGCCCTTACATTTCTATATATTGAGCACTCTCCTCTCACCTTCACTAGTTCAGCTAGTTCGGTGATTGTTCGTGGGAGTATTGAGAGTATTATGCAAATTCTCTTATCTTGTCTATATTTTTCTCGCATTTCAGATTTCTCTTCATTCTGCTATTTTGATCTTCGATCATCTATTCGGTGAAGTTGCATGTGATCTACGACCGACATCAGATCTTGGCTCGGTTCTCACTTCTCGTAGAATCTAACACAATATCGAAAAGATATTTAACAATTAATGTAGATTATATGAGATAATATGGGTGTGTACATGATTAATTGATGATTCTTATGATTACCAGGTTTTTTCTTTCTCTTTTATATTAGTGATTTGATCCAAATGAAAATGATATTAACATATTTATTTTTGGTAATGAAGGATGATAAACTCCATGGATAGATAGCCTCAATTGTTTCCTCTTATATGATGGATCATCCTAAATGTTTAGAAGAAGAGGAAATAAACCACATCAAACATATTGTCGATCAATTTCTCAAAGATTCAACATGGGAATATTTGAATCAAGATAATGATTATCTTGATTGGGAAAAGATAAGATTCAACGTCAATAGAGAACTATAATGTTTCTATGTATATGGAGATGGTTTTTCATATCATGACAAAGGAAATAAGCAACGAATACTCAAAATTATTGTTGATCCAATACTGTTATGCCCCTAACCCTATACTGTGTACTAGGCAATGGCTAGTTGGCTTGTGGCTACCTTAATCCTTAAAGTGAGATATTATTATCAAGTATTTGTAGAATATTTTATGTCATATTCTTTTATTGTGAAAGTTATTTCATAAAACGTAAAAATATAGAAAGACAGAGCTTCTATCATCCAAAAATTAAAATCTAGTTATGTAATAGTCATTTGATGTATATTCCTACTAAAATATATAATATTTTTGAAGATGTACCTTTTTCCTATTTTAGAAATATTTTCATTCAGACTTTATTGTTTCTACAATGGTCTATATATTGATTTTCTAATGGAATATCAATTGATATAAATTGTTTTATTGAAATACATGTTACCATATTTCTTGATCAAATAACCCTTAAAATAGACCAAAGGAAGATATAAAATACAAAACAAGCAGCTTATTCATTGATTTTAAGTCCAATATACTTAATGCTAATCCAATATTTTTGTTAGTTTTCCAATAAAAGTCTAAAAATTGATCTATTTAAATCTAATTCTGTAAGATTCTAATATACACACTTTCATTTGAATCTCTTTAAACTCCTCATCAACTTAGCATAAATCCACAACAATCTTATAACATATCATCCTCTTAGATGGATACCTCTAAAGACAATATAGATTGGCAAGAACCTCCCATAAAGTAATAGAAATTGCAGTGAGATTTACCATTAAATTCATATTACTATTATGACATCTTATTCGCTGAAAAAGTTTATCTTTCCATAATGACATTTTTGCTTCACATGACAAAATTGAATTTAGAAAGAACCAAAGATCACTCCAATTATTTTCTCTTTTCTCAAAGGGAGTATTGGTATAGGAAGAAATAGTATTTGTCATCCCTCTTTTTAGTTTTGTCTTCATGGGTTCTATTCTTGTTTTTAACTATTGATCACTGAAAAATAAACAAATTGAATATTGAGGTTATGAGTTCAGTCATAGGATATATTATAAATTATAATAAAATAATACTTAATAATTGAGGTCATAAGCATTCTCAAAGTGTAATAGTCAATAAATTATTAAAAAATAATTAATTTTACAACAAATGGACATGGACCTTTTCAATAAAAAGAGTTGTCATTTATGAAGAGTTAATGATTGTTATTCATGACAAGTGCAAGTTAATTTGAGGATATAAATTGTTTTATTTTATAAATTACTATTTTTAGAGGAATTTTTTTGTTAGAATTTGTGCCTTCTTGATGCTATAAATTGAGGATCCTATTAGACTTTGAGATACCTGTCACTTTTCATATAATTTCTACTATAGCTTGATCCATGTGTTTAACTATAAATTCATGGACAATAATAATTAGATGTGGAAGATCAAAGGACAAAAATCCACATATCAAATTAATGTAATCTCATCTGAATAGTATAGTCTATGTTAAAGTTATGTTTTTTCATTCTAACAAGTATTTGTTTGTTATTTATTTCAAAGAATAAAAATCTAAATTTATGCAAAAAAAATTTATGGGAGACCATTGAGATATTTTATGTAGTTGGTCTAGATTTGGTTGATAGGTCTAAATCATTTATTTCCAATACCTTAGCTATTGGGGCATCCAAATTTTATCTATATTTTGTTCCCTCCAAGTATGAATCTACCTTTAAGTTCCTCTCAAGGCCTAGCATACCTAATAACATTAAAACCTAGCAAATGTCTAATGATAATCACTAAATTTATAGATTTTTTAATTTCACTAATAGATTTGATAGCCAATTAATTGATTGGGAACCCATATTTGAAATTAAAGATGGAAAGGAGATACTTTTGGGCAAAGAAATGGTGAAACTAAAGACTAATAAAATTTACCAAGGGTTGGTGGAACTAGAATGAATATTCAATAGCGCTAATCATTACATAATTAAGATTTGTTTCATCAAAAAAATACATATTGAAGGTTTGAATCTTGGTACTAAGGTTGAAGCCAAAATGGTTTACATTGATAAAAAAATTGAAGCCTGCTTTAAAAATAATGTTTATCTTGCCCCATTGAAAATATTCAATAACTTTTCTACCTAGTCATATAATGAGATCAAAACATTTAGAGAAGATATGTTCCAACATAGGACCCCCCTTTAGCCTAGTGAAAATAGTTTCTACCAAAAGTAGACCAATAAATCTCTTCCTTGCACCTAAAATTTTGAAAGAATTAATTGAGCTCAAGGAGGCTATATTATCAAACCAATTCAACATTTAGAGTGGGTATTCAATCTTGTTTTAGTTGGAATAAGAATGGGAACATCAAATTATGTGTGGGATTCAAGAATCTAAATATCAAATCCTTCAAAGATAATTTTCGTATCCCTAGCATGGATCACTTATTAGAGAAGGTCATTGCATCTAAAATGATGTCTATGGTTGATGGGTTCTCAAGCCATAAATATCTAATGATCAATGAGTGGAACTAAACAACATTTCTAATTTCTTTAGGTATTTATGTATATGTTAGAATATTGTTTGGGATAAAAAGTGCAACGTAAACCTTATCGATAGCTAGGTAGGTTGCATTTGCAAGCGTAGTTGATGATACCATGGTTGTTTATTAAGATAGAGTTACATATTACTCCAAATATAAAAAAAATAACTACATGAATTTGGAGTAGATTTTTTAAAAGGTCCCAAAAATATATGTGGATGTGAAAAAGGAAATTTGTTGGGACACATTATGTCCAAGGACTAGATAAGGATATAACCAAAAATAATTAAATTCATCAATCTTATGGGTATGTCCAGGATCACGATGGGCCAAAAAGTGGTGATATGGAAGTGGTATGATGGCGCATGTGCCCGACAACTTTTTTTTAACCCAAAATTGATGAAACAAAAAGGTTGTTTTAAGGAGATTCTCATATTTCCACCAATATAAATTATGATTTACTTTTAATCTAATAAATAATTATTATTCATTTTCCATTTGAATTATGACTAAAGTCCTAATTGATGTGTTGATTGAAAAAAATCTATAGCTTTCAAATGATACCACATTTTTTGAATCTGAAACATGTGTCACATTATATGCTTCACATACTACAGCATAAAAATAATAATTTAACTTCACGAAGTTTTGACCAAGTTAAGGTGGTCAAACATACAATTTTTTACTTGGAAAAAAGTTAGAAAAAAATATGCATCACATTAGGACATGAGTCCTCTACTCATATCTAATATATTATAATTTTATTGTGGTTAGGGTGGTTAGACAAACACCTATTTCTTATATTTTCCCTAAAATTGAAGTACTACTACATAGAAATTTCAAATTTTCACCAAATGGATTATTTTTAAATAAACCTAGTAGTTTAGAAACTACATTCAATTCGCTACAAAATATATTCTTAAATATTTTTTAAATAATATAGATAACTTATTCAATTTTTTATGTCAAGTTTCCTAACTCTGATTTTTCTAAATTTTATCACCACTTGACGACCTATTTTTTCCATGATGATCCTACACATACCCTTATTCCTATGTTTACTATAGTGAAGGGAGTGTAGTTATTTGAATAGATCAACTTCTTGAGGAGATCTATACCATTTTTTTAATATAATAATAATTATCTAAGACAATAAATATCCATTCATGCCATCTTACTAATATTATAGACCCTTCCATCTTTTCTCATTTGGCTCATACCATACTATTATTGATGTACTACTCAAAATAATAAGGATGGATACATGTAGCTTATTGTATGATTTAATAATTCTTTATAGAGGGAAGATTTAAAATATTTAGTAATGGAAAATTATTCCCATGGCTTAGTCAAAGCTATCAAGGATACTTGCATCGCCTTCAAGAGCGTACAATTTTCTATGCTACAATAGGTAATACTTAATACAAGAAAAGGTAATTGCATATGTGTCACACATATTGGTGAAATATATCCTCTCTCAACAAGGAGACTTAGAAAAAAGATGCAAATGGGTCAATAATATCTAATAATATGACTTTGAGGTTCAAACAATAAAGCTTGTAAAATGCCAAGTCTTAGATAATCTCATGGAAAATAACAATCTAAATGTAGTTGAAGTTAATGAAAATGATAATAACATTGCACATACATGTCTCCCATTAATGGATAATCCTTAGTATAAGGATGTAAGCTTCTTCCTCTAGAACATGAAATTTCCCTCTGGAATGAATGAGCACGAACAACCAACTCTCAGGTAGCATCCTTATAAATAATGTATTCATGTAGGGGAAATTGATGTGGAGAGATTCAAATAAAATGCTACTCAGATTCTCTAGCCAAGAAAAATCCAAAAATGGGATCGATGAATACCATCAAGGTATTTGTAGAGGATATTTTCATGCTAAAACTAGTACCCAGATGTTTCTCATGGCATACTTCTACCAACCTGCCTTATTTAAAGATGTCGCTAAAAGAGTGAAAAAGTACGACAATTTTAAGAGGTTTATGGGAAAAATAAAGTTTGTAGGTGCTCCCCCTCTTATGTCATTGATAGTGGAGGCTCCCTTCTAGCATTGGAGATTTGATTTTTTAGGTAAAACTCAAGAAAAATATAACAAAATATAGAAATGGATTCTTGTGTCTATTGACTATTTCACCAAATGGGTCAAGGAAATACTAAATTGTAATGTTACATCAAAGGTTGTAATAAATGTTTTGTTAGACAACATCATAAGTAACTTCAATATGCCAACAAGAATAATAGTAGATAGTTTCATGCAGCTTATGTCACATGATATTTTAATTTTATACATAAAAAATGGTATCAAAAATCTAAATATCAAATCCATCAAAGACACATTTCCTCTCCCTAGAATGGATCACTTATTAGATAAGGTAATTCGATTTGAAATGATGTCTATGATGGGTAAGTGTTTAGCATAATGTAGAGCATGTTTCTAAGCCTTATGAAGCTCAAAGTTCATATTTGGTTCCTTATTAAAGCTATCAGAGGCATAACTTTGGTATGGTCGGGTATGTGCAGGATCATGATGGGCCAAAAAGTGGTGATATCTAAGTGATATGATGGCCCATGTTGATGATGACATTTTTTTTACCCAAAATTGATGAAATGAAAAGGGTTTTTAAAGGATATTCTCAGATTTCCACCAATATAAATTATGCTTTACTTTGAGTTTAGTAAATAATTATTATCCATTTTCTTTTTGAATTACGACTAAAGTCGTGATTGATAAGCTAATTGAAAAAAATATATAGCTTTCAAATGGTATCACATTTTTTGAATCCAAAACATGAATCACATTCTATGCTTCACATAATATAGGATTAGAAAAAAAAGAATTGAATTTCATGAAGTTTTGACCAAGTTAAGGTGGCCAGACATAAAAAAAATTATATTTTTTAAAAGTTGTAATAAAAAATTCATAATTAATTATTTACTTGAAAAAAATTACAAAAAAATATGCATCACATTGGGTCATGAGTCCCCTAACTATATCTAAATTTTTCTTAAAAAATATTACCATTTTATTGTGGTTAGGGTGGTCAGACAAACACCTACTTCTTATTTTTTCCCTGAAATTCAAGTACTACTGCCTTGAAATTTCAAATTTTCAACAAATAGATTTTTTATTTTTTTAAATAAACCTAGTAGTTTAGAAACTAAATTAAATTTGTTACAGATTCTATTCTTACATATTTTTGAAATAATATAGATAAATTATTCAAATTTTTACATCAAGATTCCTAACTCTGATTTTCTGAATTTTACTGCCACTTAAGGGCCTATTTTTTCCATGATGATCACGCACATACCCGGTCCTAATAATATTCTCTCATTTTCCACTTTTGGGGGCTCACCTCATGGACAATGAATTTCACTAACCTGTGTGACTGTGCATTAGGGATAACTTTAAGAACCCCCGTAGTGAAGGTGTAAAATCCTAGTGAATCTTGTATACTTCCTTATACAAATATTAATTTTATTGGCAATTTTTTCGTTTTTCAAGAAAAAAAAATCTCAATTGGTGAATATTTTCTAATTCCTAGAATTTTGTGGAAAATCCTACCAAATAGCAATTTTTTTAATCCAATAAAATATTTTCATTGGCGATTAAAAATCTTTTTCCAACCCAATAAAATATTTCCATTGGCGAATAAACCTATTTTCAAACCCAAAAAAATATTTTCATTGGTGAATGAAACCTATTTTCAAATGAATAAAAAAAATTGTTGACTTAAACATAATCTCAAACTATTAAAAAAATTAAGTGGAAAAATAATTTGGTGTACCAAAAAAAAATCATAGTGTGGTTAGCAAAAATATCAAATTCTGGGACATATTTTTCACGGATTCAAATTCCTTCATAAAGTGTCTGGAATGGGGACAAGTTCCAACATATTTATTATGTTTGAATCAAAATTTCAGTACAAAATAATATAATCCATGAACATTCGATGAATTTTCAATGGACGGTTGTAGTTACATTTTGGAAGCAAATCTCTAAAGTACTAGATTTGTGAATTGAAACCTTCAGAATAATAGTAAAACTATTAGATTTCAAGAAATCAATGTTTGACATTTTATTACTTACTAAATCACTTAGTCATGACAACCAAAATAATATATTATCGTTGACTGGTTGCTGGTAGTTGAAGGTTGCTTAAGTTATGACTTAAGCCTTTGGAGTCATCATGGTGACCAACCCATTGACTTAGGCGAACGATGGGTTTGAGAAATGAACAGTCGAGATAGGGTGACATGGGTCAACCTTGATAGCTCCCCACCAACCTATGAAGGACCCACCTACATCTATTGTCCCTCAATGGGGAGGTGAGGAACTACCACGTGGAATGATTAAAATTGTCGAAGGAACTATAGCAAGCTGCAAAATATTAAGGAACTAGTGTTAAAGCCTCTGCTACAAAAGATGCATGTTAATCACATGTTTTTTTTTATAGTTAAATAGCTACTATATCTGGTAGCACCCTATATTAATCAAAAAGATTTTTTACATTCCTCGGATGGGATCATATGCTTGAACAAGTCACCAAGGAATCAAATATTACAGACCCAAATAATGAAGCCTTCATTTCCACAAAACATTACAGACCCAAATATTGAACAGACTAATTATTACCTATTTTTGGAACTAGCCCAAACAATTAGTGCTATTTATATGTTAAATTCATGTCCATAAATAAAACATCATAAGACTATACTACTAATTTTCATTATGCAAATGCATTCAACATAGGAGAGATTGAGCAATATTTTCAAAAAAGTAGTCTTTATTGATAATTAAAATTGATGTTGTTCCACACAAGCTGTGGAACTGACTATTCAAATGCATATAATGGAAAAAAATATACATGTATAGATACATAAGAAAGGAAAGCACATAAATAGAAAGGGGACCTGTCATTGCCTAAATGATGAATCCCAACTGTTTGTGCTGCATCACCTTCAGTCTTCCCACTTGTTCAATTTTCCGAGTTGATGTCTTCCTTGCTACTCCTAGAATTCTTACATCTATAAATGAAAGTGTTGTTAGAGCTATGAAGGATCAATAGTCAAAATATGTGTATACACCTATAAACATATAACCAGATCCTCATGTGCATTCGAATTGATAAGCATATCATAGAAGTCCAAAAAAACAACAAAGTTATCAAACACACCTATCATATGCTTGTTTGAATCTAACATGTTTGTTCATTGTGTAGGTATAGGTAAAATTATGTTGCTATTGTGTTTCATCTAATTACAACATGTGGAGTGAAATTGGCTCCAACAAGGGTTGAGCCTACCATGTTGTTTTATTGTGCTTTAAAGGGTTATAGAAAGGTATTTCATCTCCTTATGGTTTACTCAAGGAAGAACACATCATTTTTGATAGTGAGTTGTTTGTCATTGCCATAAGTGACATATACTTGTTCAAGAAAATCATTAAGGATGCATATAATATCATGGTATTAAAATAGATTGCAAAGTACAGTGTGATACATGTATTTCTGATAGTCATCATATCATGAGGTAGCATTATTCATCAACTGTTGTCAGAGATTTGTATAAGTTATGTGGAAGGATTAATTATCAATGATTGAAAAGAAGGAGGAGAATGAATTTTATAGGTGAGAACACAGTTTTTCTTCACATATATGAATCACAAAAATACGAGAAAGATAGAGGTTCTATCTTTCAACAAACTTTTAGAAAAGTGAAATATAGGTGTATGGCCATGACATCAAGAACTAGAACCATGGTTTCTTTTCAAGAAAATTAAGTAATTTTCATGTAAATGCATGGATAATGTAAAGAAAACACATGATATGAATATATAATTCATTTTTTCTAAAAAGATGGCTCGATTCAAGCATATTTCCCTTCAAAAAATCAAACTGAGTGACATAAAATGCTTACCCGAGTATCGGAGGTTGTTGTTCCAAAAAAGATTGGAAAATCCATTAGTAATCTTCAAAATCTACCATGGAAAACTCTATAGAAACCCTATAGTGTTGACGGCTTTCTCTACAAGCATCGAGAGAAAAATGAAATGAATGTTTTT
Source organism: Sequoiadendron giganteum (assembly GCA_007115665.2). Taxonomy (NCBI): domain Eukaryota; kingdom Viridiplantae; phylum Streptophyta; class Pinopsida; order Cupressales; family Cupressaceae; genus Sequoiadendron; species Sequoiadendron giganteum. The sequence goes on from CM021107.1 coordinate 276,384,953, forward strand.
TCATTTTGCCTTTGTTTTTTTGTTAGGGTTTTGAACCCTAATGTATGCTGATAGATGATTAGGAATTTTTTCCTATCTTTTAAAATAAATACATGCAGATTAATATATCCCATGGGCTAAGACTTTATGTCTTATGTCTTGTAATTTTCTCTCTTCTATATGTTGCGTAAATCTTTTAAGGACTTATTTTTTGATTTTATTTTGTCATATGGGTCGAGCCTTAATTTTATTTTTGCATTTGTCTATAATTTAAATAATTTTGACTTCAATGATGTTGTTATAAATCATTTAAGTCACATTGCTATTCAAATGGGAAAAATAGAATACATAGCTTAGGTATGCCTTGTGAGTAGGAGTCTTCATGATTTCTAGGAATAATGGTGAATGGTTGAAACGTTTTATCAAACATATGGATGAGATGTATGGTTTTTTCTATTTGTTTTTGGAGTGGTGGAGAAGATTTAGGCATGGATTTCATGTGCCTTATTGTTTTATTAAGTCAAATTTGACATTTTCCACCTTTGTGAGCTCATTTTGGGAAAATCCAGTTCCTAGATTTTGGGCTTTTTGGGGACATCCGACCCAAGGAATATTTTGGTTCCTTTTTTAGTGAAACTAATTGGAGTTGATGGATATAGTCATTCATTTGAATCTTTTGTAGGAAGTTCTAAGTGTGCTATTTTTGGAATTAGTGAATTTTTCAGTTCTTTGATAGATTTTGGCATATTTTTGTAGCTATTTTGGATATGAAATACAATGAGAATCTTGGATGCAATTGATATGAGATTTTCCCTACTTATTCTCTTCATTATTGTGTGTTCCTAAGTGATTGGCCAAGTTATTTATGAGGTATTTATTATTTCCTTTTAACTTTCACTCATGCTTCTTGATACCTATATGCAGAAAGTGTGTCAATGCAGGTTGCAACTTGTGTTTGGAAGCACAAAATAACTTTTAGCTATGAAGATACCTTCCTACTAGAAGTTTGAGTTCTATGGCCTTTTTGTGAAATATTTATGCAAAGAAATATATTAATAGGTTGTGTATCTTTAGTTTTTGTTATTGCAAGAAAGTGTAATAAATTGTAAGTTTCATAGTCCTTTTTAGTTGTGTATCACCCTTATTTTCAATTTTCAGTTTTAAGTTATGTATTTATTTCTACCATTTTCCATGTCAAATTAGCAGAGTAGATTACCTTTAGGTTATAACAAACTAGGATCCATCCTTATCTGGAGATTCACTCCAAGTTTTAGGTGACCCATAACCTAGGAGTGTTTTCATGTTCCTTTAAAGTGTTAAGTTTTGTAGCTTAGATAGGGTGCAACTTTAAGAGGTATCAGTTTTGGCATGCTTGGTGGGACAATCGAATCAAGATAGTAATAGGAAAATACATTTTTTGCTAGTTTTGATATGAAACCAATGAGTATCGTATCCTTGAGGGGTTAAATCTGCATATCTGGTAACTCTGAATCTAGTGTTTAGCAAAAGCCAGTGCAAAACAATGCATGAAAAGAATACAAATAAGAAGTGGCGGTATTCCTTTTGAGTACTTACAATTGTCACCACCTAGGAGGAGTGGAAGAACTATAAAATGAACTCTTATTTCAATAAAAGGAGTTCAATCAACACCACCAAGTTTTAAACTAGTAGCAATGACAAGTCTTGCTGTAACTTCAGTTTTTGTACTTGTTATTCTAATTTAGGTCAATCCACCTCAAGATACTCAAATGGATAGGAATAAACCTTATGTTCCATTTAATGGAGGCAGTCCTTTAAATCTTGCACATCACAATGATATACCTATGGATGCTTTGAAAATTTTACCTTTTTTCATAGAGAAGGATCATGTTGACTTCTTCTATGGCATTTGACCTTGATGTCAAAACTACCCTGGGTTGGTGCCTAGGCATTTCATAGTCTAGTCTAACTATGGCATTTGATTGGCACAATTGTTATTTGGTATCATATGTAGCAATCTTGGTTAAAAGTTAATGCTCCCATATTTAGGAAATACCACTGGTTCTTGGTACTTGAGTTATAAAATGCAAGTGGTTTTCTTGTTTTAAGAAAACCCTATCAAGTTTCCTTAAACAACTGATATAGACTTGGGTGAAAATCATATTGAATTTAACTTGAAAATTTTCCTTTATTTCATAAGTCATTGAATATTATTTCACACATGATATGACATTGGTTATTATATTGCGTTCAGGCTTTGAGAAACACACTGATCATTCCCATGCATGTGTTTTGGTTCCTTGGTCAACACAAGTCTTTGGGTATACATATCTTAGAATGGTGGAAAATTGACCATTGGTAAAGCTAGTCTTTGGTAAGGCCATGTAATTTAATACGTCTTACCGCAATACCACGGATAGTTAGAAGATTAACTATGGTAGTTTGGTGAAAGTGGCTAGCGGCATGCAAGACAACTACCGCTATACCACAGGTAGCTAGAAAGATAACTGTGGTAGTGTAGTGAAAGTAGTTAGCGGCATGCAGGAAGCTACCAATATATTGCGGGTAGCCAGAAAGGTAACTAGGGTAGTGCAGTTGAAACGGTTAGCGGTATGTAAGGCAACTACTTATATACCGCGAGTAGTCCAAAGGGAGACCACGGTTGAGCCGTAAGGAAGCAGATGTCAAATAATGCATGTCAGCATGCAAGTCATTGATCTTCCCGTGGATTATTATGAGTTTTTGATTTATTAATCACTTTCTTTTTTGGACTTCAAATGCTATCATACTTTGCAAAGTATTTTGGTTTGCTTGCTTTGGAAGTTATTGGTCAAAACTTTGTTTCTCTTGTTCAAGGGTTTGGAACCCTAGTCTTTCCACCACCATGGAATCACTCTCTCGGTCATTTCACTGTGCATGTTGTTGGTTTAGTGCCAGTGCATAGGAAAGATTGGAAGATGATGACAATGGTCGATTCACCTGTAAGTCTCCTGCCATTGGGTAAGAGCTTGAATGAGGAAGGAGCTCAGGCTACTCAGTTACTTCTCAGATCTAGTAAATTGCTCATGGAAAATTCATTTATGGTCTTCACAGGTATTCATCTATTTATCTTTACAGAACCGTTACCTTTTCTGGAAAGGTAAATATTTGGTTTATTCTTTTTCCCTCAGTCATAACTAATGATTTCACATGCTTAGAATTACATTTCAAAAGTGTTACCATATCAGATTTAAAAATGGTATTTTTGGGTTGTGGGTAATCAGGAAGCCTGAAGAATCTTCTCAGTTTCACACTTGGAGTCGTTGGTAACTGTTCTCGAATGCATCAGTTTATGATTTTAGTTTCACTACTTTGAGATTTCAGTTACTTTAATATAGTAGTAGTTTCAATGGCTATGGTTCATGGTTTATTTAGATCTTATGTTGTTTTGGTTTTAGCACAAATTGTGTAGGCTGCTTGAGAGGACAGGTTTCAGTCTACCTTCTCTATTTGTATAATTCTTGGGTATTCCTATCAGATGAAATTGAAAATGAAGATATTTATCACATGAACACTATAACATCTGACAAGGTTGCTCAACAAGAAGTGGGTAATCTAATAATATCCTCTGTCTTGTTTCTGTAAAGCTTTCTTATGAGCTACTATTGTAACCTTCCTTGAATGTAATGATGAAATCCATAATAAGAAGAAAATAGAGAGATTAGGGCTTTAATTTGAACGAAAAACAAAAACAAAAAAATGGGGGCTAACTATTTTTTCTGTGAAGATCTGGGTATGTGCAAGATCATCATGGAAAAAACAGGTCCTTAAGTTGCAATGAAAATTCAAAAAATCAAAGTTGGGCAACTTGACATAAAAATTTGAATAAGTTATCTATATTTTTTCAAAAATATGTAAGAATAGAATCTATGGCAAATTGAATGTAGTTTCTAAAATACTAGGTTAATTTTTGTAAAAAAAAAAGCTATTTGGTGAAAATTTGAAATTTCAATGCAGTAGTACTAAAATTTCAAGGAAAAAATAAAAAGTAGGTGTCTGTCTGACCACCCTTACCATCATAAAATCATAATATTTTTTATAAAATTTTAGATATAAGTAGACGACTCATATCCGGATGTGATGCATATTTTTTTGTAATTGTTTTTCAAATAAATAATTAATTATGAATTTGTTATTACAACTTTTTAAAAATATTAAAACTCGTATGTCTGACCATCTTAACTTGGTCAAAACTTAATGGAATTCATTTTTATTTTTTTTAATCCTATAGTATACGAAGCATAGAAAGTGATGCATGTTTTGGATTCAAAAAATGTGATACCATTTGAAAGTTGTACATGTTTTTCTATCAGACTATAAATCAGGACTTTAGTCATAATTCTAATAAAAAATAAATAATTATTATTTATTAGATTCTAAAGAAAATATAATTTATACTGGCAGAAATTTGAGAAGCCCCTTTACAAACCCTTTTCGTTTTATCAATTTTAGGTAAAATAAAAGTCGTCAACCACATGGGCGAAGTCTGAAAAAACAAGGTAAGTTGTTAAACACGTTTTACGTGTTGACTTTTAGGATTGGCAGGTCCGAACAAAATCTCAAGCCTAATATTGACCCTAATACCAAGGCATTAAATTTTGTGTTAGAATATCGGATATCCGATTCAAATTGGATATCTGATTTGAATCCGATATCGGATTTAAATTCGATATATGATATCTTTTAGATCAATTTTAAAACAATTTATACAATCTTTAATATATTATTTAAAACTGTAATTAAGATGTTAATTTAATATATATAATATCCAATAAAGTTTATAATGTAATATATTTAATATACAATTTATGGTAATCTCTTACCGAATTATGTATTTAATATATAATATATTATTAAATGTATAATATTTAAATATTATTTCAATATTTTAGTTAATCCATAAATAATTAAATATATATATTACCAATTTATAAAATATTTAAATATTATCTCTTTCCCTCTTGCTCTGTCCACCTCTATCTCTCTCACTCAATCACTCTCTCTCTCTCTCTCTCACTCTCCCCTCTCCTTCTCACTCCCTCTCCTTTTATCTCTCCCTCTCTCCCTCTCCCTCTATCCCTCAACTCTAAACCCGCAATCCCTCTCCCACTCTCTCTCTCACTCTCTCACTCTCCCCTCTCATTCTCACTCCCTCTCCTTCTATCTCTCCCTCTCCCTCTCCCTATCTCCCTCTCCCTCTCCATCTCTCCCTCTCACTATCTCACCTCTCTCCCTCTCCCACTCTCCCTCTCCCACTCTCCCAGTCACGCTTTCTCCCTCTCCATCCCACTCTCTTAGTCTCCCTCTAACTCTCTCACTCTCCTCTCTCCTTCTCACTCCCTCTCCTTCTATCTCTCCCTCTCCCTCTCCCTCTCTCCCTCTCCCACTCTCCCTCCCTTTATCTCCATCTCCCTCTCTCCCTCTCTCCCTCTCTCTCCCTCTCCCTCTCCCTCTCACTCTCTCACTCTCCCACTCCCTCTCCCTCTCCTTTCTCCTCTCCTCTCCCTCCTTTCTCCTCTCTCCCTCTCCTCCTCACTTTTCCTCCCATCTCCTCTCCCTCCTCCTCTCCCTCTCCTCTCCTCTCTCCATCTCTCTCTCTCTCTCCTCCTATCTCTCTCTCCTCTCCTCTCCTCTCCCTCTCCCTCACTTCCTCTTCATCTCCCTCTCTCTCCCTCTAGCCTCTCCTCTCCTCTCCTATCCTCTCTCTTCCTCTCCTCTCCTCTCCTCTCCTCTCTCCTCTCCCACCCTCTCTCTCTCTCTTTCTCTCTCTCTCTCCTCTCTCTCTCTCTCTCTCTCTCTCTCCTCTCTCTCTCTCTCTCTCTCTCTCCTCCTCCTCCCTCTCCTCTCCTCTCTCTCCTTTCCTCTCCTCTTACTCCTCTCTCACTCTCACTCTCCCCTCCTCCTTTATCTTCATTTCCCTCTCTCCCTCTCTCTCTTGCCCTCTCCTCTCAGCCTCTCCTCTCCTCCTCCCCTCTCCTCTCCCTCTCCTCTCCTCTCATTCTCCTCCTCTCATTCTATCTCTTCCACTCTCCTCTCCTCTCACTCTCCCTCACCCTTTTCCTCTCCATCTCACTCTCCCTCTCCCTCTCCCTCTCCCTTTCTCCCTTTCTCCCTCTCCCTCTCCCTCTCCCTTTGGTCTATGTGTCTACAAATCGGATATCCGATTTGTGAAACTCCATTGTGGAGAGGTTAAATCTTACCGTTGCAGAACATGTTTTACAAATTGGATATCCGATTTGTGGGCCATAGAAAAACCCCATGTGGGTCATTTTTGTGCATTCCAACGGACCATGCATTCTATTTGCAGCACTTTGTAGGTGACAAACGCGTAGTTTCAGACAGGAAGAGACAAAGATAAAATTTTAGGAGATTCTTGTACTCAAATTTGTCATACATAATTATTTTTTAGCATCTTTTATTTGGTATAATGGGGATCAGTAGTCGTCGGAAGCAAAATCATAAGAGAAAGCTGACAAAAGAACAAGTTGAAGGATATAGACAAAGAGATAGAGAAGGTCATAGAAAGAAAAGACAAGGTATGTTAAATATTGGTGAACCTGAGCCCTATGGTCTTTCAAGTGAAGAGGAAATTGAATATGTTCATGGTGAAAATGTAGAACATTATATTGAAATTGGGAATGAAAATGTTCAAATTGATATTGAAAATTTTCAAGGTGAAAGTGTTGGAATTGAAGATGTTGAACATTATATTGAAATTGGGAATGAAAATTTTGAAATTGTTAATGAAAATTTTGTAATTGAAGATTTTGAACATGATATTGAAATTGGGAATGAAAATTTTGAAATTGATAATGAAAATGTTGGAATTGAAGATGTTGAACATGATATAGAAATTGGGAATGAAATTGTTCAAATTGATATTGAAAATGTTCAAGGTGAAAATGTTGGAAATGAAGATGTTGAACATAATATTGAAGCAAGTGTAAATTATGTTTCACCAGATTACACAAGAAATGAAGAACCTTGTGTGGAAGAAAGAGGTATTCCAAATTCAAGACCTTCAAGGACCCCTAAATGGTTAGTTGAAATTGAAGATAACATTATAAAAAAAATTTAAGGCAAGAGGTCAACATGAACTATTTAGTTGTGGGCTAGAATACTTTTCAACCAATATTTTAGCGATAAGAAATTGACCGAGCAATGCCAACTTTTTGTACTATTGCTAAAGATGCAAAAGATGAGACCTTTGCTACCCAAATTGAAGATTCATCTGAACAAGAGGGCCAAAAAAAATTCTATTATTGTCAAAAATCTTTTTAATGCTCTCAAGTCTATTGGAAAAAATAACAAGGAAAAAGATAAGAGAGCTGCTCGAAGAGTCATTATCACCACCCTAGTAAGCCATCAATTGAAAAAGGCTCGCTTTATGAGACAAACTTGTACTGATTTTGACTTAAATCATAAAACTTTGGATAGAGCACTTGCAAGAAGAGAAAGAATAGATGATCCTCTTCAAAATGATACATGGGCTTTTCCCGGAAGGCTTACATGTGTTGATAAGAAGCTAACCGCTAATGTAAAGTAGGCAATTCAACAATTTTGGCATGATAACTCTAGAGTATCACCCAATGCAAAGGATGTTTTAAAGTTAAGAATTGGCAGTTGAGACCATACACCACATCCTAAACATTTCTTGGAATCAGGCCAAATAATGTTCAACAAATTTAATCAAACACATCCAAATATGGAAATCTCACAAAGAACTTTTGAAGGTTTGAAGCCATTCTATTGTGTGCCTCTTAAGATTCATAATATTTGTTGTTGCAAATACCATGTGGAGTTTTCAATGTACCATGAACTATTATGCTATATCCATTCTACTTTGCATACTAATGAAATGTTGCAGGAGTGTGGTGCAATGCATCATTCGAAATCATCAAGGGACTTGCTAGATCTATTTTTATGTTCTAGGGATGATGGTTCCTTTTTCTATACAAATGATTGTTTAAATGTGAAGTGCTCACAATGTGGTGGCTTGTCAAAGTTTGTTCAATGTTTTCATGTGGGTTCGGAACATGAATTTGGAAAGAATCCTGTTGAGAAAAAGAGATATGAGATAGTCAAATATACTTTGCATAGTGGAGGTGAAGGTTCTAGATGCGAGTTTATTACAAAAGAATGCAGTGTTGCTGATTTTATTTCAGATTTTAAGGACAATATTTTCGACAAATATGCAAGGCATAGACATAGGTCTCAGTGGTTAGATCAACAATTCAGGATATGTAAGGACTCTTTTCCGATTGGCACTATTATGTCAATGGTTGATTTTGCTGAAAACCACACATTGCAACCACAAAACGAGGTACAATCTCAGTATTACAATTCCATTCAGATTGCTATTTTTGTCCACATAACGTTTAGACATGCACCTAATAGTACAAAGGAGGAACAGTCGGTTGGATCGTACGAGTTTGAGAATGAAAGTTGACTGACTTTGACCAAATCGTATCCTAGTAAGCACGATAGAGGTCCCACTCTTTTTTAAATGTAGGAGCACCATCTGACCATTTATCTCCATTCCTCTTGAAGCATCTTTTCTTTCCTCCTTTTCCTTCCTTCTTCAAGGATTGAATGGAATACCTATCGCAACCAACCTTGACTCCCCTTGAATACAGTAAGCCCTCAATCGATCAAACTTGGGAAGTTTCGATCTCACGTCGATTCCTTGAATGTAAGACTCCCAAGATGAAGGAAGACCATTAAGAGTCAACATGGTCAAATCTTTTTCATCAACAATATGACCATTTCAACTTAAACATCAGATAATACAACTGAAAGCACTCAAAAAATGAAACACATAAGACAATAAACACAACAAGAAATTTGCTTACAACTCAGGCCCAACTCATGGCTAAATTTGACACAATGAATAATAGCACCTCTCGTAGATGCAAAGATACAATCGAATATGCTTCACCTTGAAATCGGCCTGTTGCTGCAAGATGAAGCGTTGCTGCTCAAGTGCAAATGTTTGCTTGGATTGCAAATTATGTTGAATGAACTTGATTGAGGAAATGAACAAACATCACCTCGTATTTAAACAAAATAAGGTGACTCTTCAAGGAGGTCGGTCTCTCTTGAAAATAATAAATTACAAAATAATATCAAGGAAGATCAGTGGTGCAGGAGCACCTAGAAAACACTAGGCAATTAGGAAGTCTAGGATGAATTTTTGTTTTTGATGTGTTACCTTGAAGGTCATGTTGACCATTGAGATAGAGTTAGAGGCAGGTTGGAAGATTTTGCATTATTGGAAATTTATGATTACAAGAGAAGACAGTGATAAATTTGTGTAATTTCTCTAGTCTTTTGCTTTGAATTGTGTGTTAATGGAGTGATCCTGACACTGTGAATTGTGTCGAATGTAGTGCAATTATCTTCCAAGCATTGTGTGGAATAGTAGGTAGCTAGTTTCTTCTGTTGAAGCATTCTTTTGTAGTTAGTTCGTTTCTTTTGACCATTGAGATAGAGTTAGAGACTTAGGAACATGTCTTGATCAGGAGTGATCAGGAGGATAAGGAGTGGAAAGGCTTAATGAGTTTTGGAACTCATTTTACTGATGAGATTAGAAACTCATTTTACTAGACATTGGAAAAAAGTGCAAAATGGTACATTTTTGCAAATTTGCCACAAGGTAACTACAATGTCCAGCCGAGGGGAGGCATAAATACTTTTTTTGACCTATATAGGGTGTGCCTTGACCTGAGAGGAAGGTTGGAAGCTTTTACATTATTGGAAATTTATGATTACAAGAGAAGATAGTGATAAATTTTTGTAATTTTTTTGGTTTTTGCTTTGAATTGTGTGTTAATGGAGTGATCCTGACACTGTGAATTGTGTAGAATATAGTGCAATTTCCTTCCACGCATTGTGTGGAATAGTAGGTAGCTAGTTTCTTCAGTTCAAGCATTCTTTTGTAGTTAGTTCATTTTATTTGACCATTGAGATAGAATTAGAGGCTTAGGAACATGTCTTGATCAGGAGTGATCAGGAAGATAAGGAGTGGAAAGGCTTAATGAGTTTTGGAACTCATTTTAATAATTATGGGTAGATTAAGGGCTTTAGTTCTTGGAACTCATTTTACTGATTAAGGGGAGATTAAGGGCTTTACTTCTTGGAACTCATCTTACTGATTAAGGGTAGGGTTGGATGGAACACTCACTGTTTCATGCTCTGGATCCTTGTTTACAAGATCTCCTTGGTATCTTTCTTCACCATCTGAACCTATAGGACCTTCATCATGTCTAGGTACCCCTGGTTCTTCTGGCCAACCCTACTATCATGTCAAATCAGCTTACTTGGTGCACTACCTAATATTCTTCCCTTAGCCTTCAATCTTCCCTAAAGACTAATTCTCTCCATTAACTCAATTCAACTTTGTAGGGGTGATGATATGTTTCCAAGGGCTTCTACTCATCTCCATAGGGTTCTTGATAGTTCCCCATACTCCATTTATCATTCACTACTTCCAAACCCTCAATTAGGGTTTTTAGGCTACTAGCCCAAGAGTTCCAATTAAGCCCCCAACTCCGAGAAAATTGGCTTTCATTCCCAAATTCTCCAAAGAGAAATCTGTCTTTCCTTGAGGGTCATAATACCTTAGCCCACCTCTCAAATATTTTTGGTGCCTTAGGTTCCCACTATCTGTACAACTCCATAAACTGGAACTGACCAAGGATTTGGGCCTTTTTAGGTCTTTTCATTGTATTTTGCAAACTGTCAAGAGTTTTCTCACATCAAACAAGTTGATGGGGCTTCCTCCTTCTTGGTAAGCCTTGGAAATTCATTCACTTGCCCTTCCCACACCGTGTTTTTCCTGTATTTTTCCACCCCTGCACGTTAAGTGCCTTTTTCTCCCTATCTCTCCTAGCCGGGCACTATCAAGCTCACCTAGGAGTAGACTGTTTTCATGCTTCCTAAACTCCTATCTACTCCTAAAACTACTATAATTACAACCATTGAGTCTAGCCTCACTCCCCAAATCCCCGTACACTAGGTACAGTGAGAAAGACAACTAAAAACCCATTCTTGCTCGGTTGCCAGTCAAATCAACAACTCAAAGGAAACAAAAGTACTACTACACACACCTGCAAAATGAAAAAACACTTTAAATACCACCACCAAAGCTTAGAACATAAAAAATACTTCAAACTACAACAACTACGGAGCCATGATTGCTCTTGATCACATAAAATTAAAGCAAACACAAAATTTTCCTTGTTGTTCTCACTGTTCACTCTTAGCATTCATCAGATTTCAAATTACAAAATTCTCAGTGCTTTCCAACCCTGCTCATAGGTCTAAACCTTCCCTATATAGGTTCCCTAGAGTATTTATGCCTCCCTTTGGTTGGAAAAGTCAGTTACCAAGTGGCAAAAGGTGGAAAATGTCCCATTTTGCCACTTTTGCCAATTTCCTAGAAACTAAATAAAGTGAGTGTCTAAACTCATAAAATTTTCCACTACTGATAGCTCCTGACCAAGGAATTTTATTAAGTCTCTCACTCAATTCCAATGGTCAACATGACCTTTAAAGTATCAAAAACACAAAACTTCATTCTAGGCCCTGAAATTGCCTAGTGCTTCCTAGTGCTTCCTAGGTGCTCCTACACCATCTACCCTATCAGTCAATCTAATCCATTTAAATAAAATTAGTATAAATTAAATAGCCATAGGCTATCATTTAATTTATTACAAATTAATCTGATGTCTATCATGTATGAAAAATGTGGTAGCATAGACAAGGCAATGGACTATTTGAAAAAAAACTTCAAATAAATGTGGTCTCATAGAATTCAATGACAAACAAATGCAATTGACAACTACTCATAGTTTTTAGTCATGCAATGTGAAGTAATTGTATAACTGCTTAGGTTGAATTTGTTAGAACTATATTGTAATTGAAATTTTTTCATCTATGAACATCTAGTTGTTAGTTATGCAATGTGAATTAATGATTTCAGTTTGAAAGATGTGTAATGCAATGTAATCAGTGATATAAATATAAATTACATAATATAACCATTCAGTTTTAAGCTATTGTACATTGATATTTAACCATTGCTCAAGATAAAATTTTCAAAGAGTTTAATCATGCACATTAGAAACAAATTAAATTTTGATTGTCAACTTCTATATATCAAATTATCCAATAATCAAGTGTATGTCCATATACAAAAATGGCATCGATGCCAACTCAAACAAAGTTTTACAAAATGTGGCATATGCCATCTCAATATGTATTCAAAATTTACATGGAAAAATGTCTATCTCATCCTAAACTACTGGTGGATCATCAAAATGGAGCCTCTTTGAAGCACTCGTTGGCTCTGAAGGTAGCTGCACAAGAAAAATTCAAACCATAATTGAGATTAGTTATACTATATAATTTAAAATCGAATAATTAACATCAAAATCAATATACATTGAATTTTAATTGAACTCTAAAATTGAAATCTTGATTACCTGAAAGATATGTCTCTTTAAAGGGTCAGCAGTCCTGGAATATACCAAATCAACTTTTGAAATGCCAATCTATATATGTGAACAAAAACATAAAATTGATCCAAGTTAGCATATGATTATTGGTAATAAGAACTTATTTACCAAACACAAAATAAAATAAGCACATATACCTCTTTAGGTTGGTCTTTTTCTTTCTTTTTCAGGTGTTTCGACACCTCCTCTTTGATGGATTTCAACACCTACTCTTTGAGGTGTTCCAATAACTACACCTTTAGGCAGTGTGTCCCTTGTCAACATATCTGTAAAGCTCATAATTGCTTGTAAATAAAATTGACAAGTACATATGAAACTACCAATCTATGTCGATGTATTTATAATCAATATAAGATCTTAAAAATCTTAATTCAATCCAATTTGAGTTCAATTACCTTCCCCTTATCTAGATTTGTGCCTCCATAGTCTGGACAAGGTTGCACCTCACTCACACTGGGTATCTCCTATAGGAGGAAAACAAGATAAACATATAAGCTATTATATAATTTCATTAATGAAAATTCAAATGACAAGAAAGTATATAATATAAAATGTAAACGAGTGAGCGCAAAAATATATACTACGTGTGTGTCCAAGCCAAATAAAAAGACCCTAAGGGTGCTATTAATCACCTATGCAAGCTCGTCCTTAGACATCAACTGTTAAATAGACCATGTAAATAAATATTAGTACTTGATACTATCTCTTATTAATATTGATTTAAAAATAAATGCAAGTTATGAAATTACAACTTAAATCTTACCTATGTCACTATTCTAGCATCTCCCTCTCTAGCAGGAGAGGACTCTGTAGGGTGCGCTCCACTCCCCTATGACTAATCTATAATGTCTACATCATGGAGGTCATAATCAGAAGTGTCCAAGGGATGCTCAATGGGCTATACAGAAGGACCCAAGCATATCTGGCAGCACATAGTGCAAGAATGTGGCACACAAATATTTGGACTTGAGGAGGATGATGCAGTAGCACTCGAACTTTCGCCAAAATAACCAAAATGTGGCTGAGCTACTGCAGAAGCATGCGAAACCAAATGACCACTCAAAGAGTGAATAGCATGAATAGTCTGTGTGGATGCATCCTTGATAATCTTTGGGTGATATATTGGAGGTGGTGGAGGAAGGGGAGGAAGGGGAGGAAGGGGAACATTTGGGCACGAGACTACTCTAACTTCCCTTGGTCTATCCTGGGGCATACCTCCACTGACGCCCTGGAAGGGTTTAATGTCAAAGTAATTGACATGATGCCCTAACACAAACTCAACATATAATTTTTTAATAAAGTAAAATGGTATGTTGGAATTATTGTTCGGTGGTTTATCAAAAGCCATACACCAGCGATCCCAAAAGTTAGCTACAATGTCCCTATGTATGCACCATTTTATGGAAAGTTTTGTTCTATTAACATTCAATGGCAAACCGGTGCGGGGGTCAATGAATAAAGAGGCTACTTGGGCTTTGGTTATTTCGAGATCTTTCACATCATCGTAAGACAATCCACATCGATAATACTCCCTCATGTCTTCTCACCACGAATAAAAGGAACCATGTTGGGTGGAGAGGGTTTCTATATTTTTTATTATTTCTTTCAACGTGTTTGTCATATCTCCCAATCGAGTCATTGTCTGATAAATTTCACAAATGCCTCTCAATTGCCCCAATTTTTCACCAATTAAGTCTTCAATTGGTGGCTGTGGAGGTGGTGGAGCATTTGGCTTTTGTGGATTTACATTCGCAGCCATAATACTTGATTAAAGTTAAAAACTAATTAAACTAATTAAAATTACACAATATAAATGAAATTATTGTAAAAAAAACCTAGTTTTTAATAAAAGTCCAAAAAAAACCATACTTTTTCACAAAAATCAATAAAAGAATCTTATTTTTGATAAAAATACAACAACAACACTAATTTTTAATCAAGATCCATTTCAAAACATTAATTTTTAATAAAAAATCAATGTAAACTTTAGTTTTTAAAAAAAATCAATACAAAACCATATTTTTGAATTTTTTTTCATAAAACCTACTTAAACTTAACAAAATCTATTGAAAAATCGATTACAAGATCTAAAAAACAAAATACATACCTTTCAAATCAGATATCAGATCAGAACGAATATCGGATTTGGATTTCACCTCTTGCGCCCATGTCAAACTATGAGAAATTAAATTAAAGAGTTGGCTGTTTTTTTATATACAGATTCCACAAATCGGATATCCGATCTAGATCGGATATCCAATTTGTGGAAACTACCTTTGGTTTTTGGTTCAGGTAGAATTACTGACACCCGAACCTAGAAAATTCAACTAGGCCATTTCCGCGTTTTTGAACCGATTCAAAACGTGATTTTTTCTCATTGCCACTTTTTGGTCCATCATGATCCTGCACATACCCATCTATGAAAATAGTATAAAAATAGAAAAAGAGAGTAAATTGAGATCAAAGAAGAACAATGAGAAAAGTATGAAACAAAAATGGAAAAACTAGTGTGAGTACATCACAGTGATTGTATTGAAAAAAGTTGAGCTCTGAGATTGAAAATCTAAAATATGAGTTGTTAATCAAGCTCACTTAAGGATTGACAATGGCTGAAATTTTGAAGGTTAATTTTTGGAACTTTGAGGATTTTAGATATTGTCTCTCAAGAGGCACTTTCTAGATAAGAGAGAAACAAAGAGATCCTCTATATCATTGTATGATTTACTAAAAACAGAAAAGGGGTTGGCTCTCCTTGAGTTTTGTGTCTCTGAATGAGGGGTTGGTGCTCCTTGATTTGGTGCTCAAAAATTAGCCTATAAGGCATTGTAAGCAGTGGTTTTGAAATTAATCCAGTAAGGCAGTTTAGGAGTGGTTTTTCTACCCCAAGAGGGTTTTCCACTCAACAAATTTTTGTGTCTCTTATTTGTGTGATTTATGTTTATCTTGCATACTCTTTCTTTCAGTCATTTATGTTATTGTGCTCATTCTGTTGGTCAATGCTCTGATACTTCAAGGCTATTTAAAATTTTAAATTAAATTTTCTCAAGTCTATCATGCAAATTTAAGTTCTGTAAATCTGATTCAAAATGTCTCTCATAAAGTTAATTAACTTCTATATTCTATGCTCATTATATGAATACTCAAAATTTTGTCAAAAGCAAGTCAAATTTGCATATTATGAAGTTTTATAGTTTTCTTGATAAAGCACAACAAGATTGTTCATAATGATTTAATTGAACAATATCATATGATGCTTTTAATATGGGTTGCAAATGTTAGTCAAGTATCATGTCAATCTGATCTAAAGTGTTAATGATCAACTGCTTAAAAAAATCTGTCACTATGGATTAAATAAGTAAAAGTTTCATTATGCTTTCAAAGTTAAAAGTTAAAATTACTCCACTTTGATTCACTCCCCCTCTCAGATTGAATCCACTTCCAATAGATCAAACTACTTTTATTGAACATACCAAGGATGTGGCTTCTCTATGTGGAGTTCACCACATTACTCAAGAGAATGTTGTGATTAGGATACTAGCTACTTCACTAAAAGGGAAGGATCTACAATGGTTCTAAGGTTTGACAGTTGGTTCTATTGCAACATGGGATGAAGTGGGAGAAAATTTGCACAAATAGTTTCAAGATAAGTTTGATCACTTGTCACTAGTTGACAAATTGATAACAATCAAGAGAGCTCCCTAGGAGTAGATGACATATTTTAACTATCATTTTCATAAGACATGGTACAAAATTATTGCCATTGTAAGACCTTCTCTAGAATATGTTTTTCTATATTATTTGAGGACTTTTAATAGTGACATTTATATCATGATACAATCTATGGGGGGTACCTCTTTACTACATGCTTATGAAATATCAATCATAGAAGAAAATAGTCTAATTCGAGAGTGTAAGATAACACCTAGACTCCCAATGCCAATTTTCCTAGAAATACAACCTTCCATGCCTCTACAAATACCACTCTTTGCTCCTTTCCCTACTGTTCCAAAATTACTAGCTATTGTTTGCCAAGAAACTGTTGTCCCAAGTCAATCTCAAGAGTTGCAAGAGATTAAAAATAGTCAGCAAAAGACTAAGAATATACTTAAGATTTTTGGTAATGATCTAGTAAGCATTAAGAAGCAGTAGTTACATAATAGATAGTCATATCAACCTCAAAATCAAGGTCAAAGTCAGCCATACCAAGCATATAGATAGCCATATTAGGGTAACTATGAAGGTGCAAGGAAAAACACTAATCCATTTTTAGTTGTATAATCCTGCTCTAGTTAGTGCAGCTAGGGATCTTGTTCCTATACAAAAAAACCTTGTAGAAGACAATGAGTGGTGCTTTCCTTGCAACCAACCTCACAATCAAGCCACATGCTCAAATGGGGTTATCAACCAAGCATTGATGGTTTAGAATGTTTCAATTTTGCAACCTAATGTACCTAACGATGGATCTCCATAGTAGTAGGAGCAACCTCCAAGTGATATTACTCTCATAAATTGGCAAGGAGAGGAATTTTGTGGAGTGAACAGGGATGACTCTCCAATTGTGGAAAATATAAGAGCCAAGAAGAGGTCTTTTGAGATTGAACAATCGAAAAACAAAGGAAAATAAGTTGCATAACCATCCACATCTTAGGTGCTCAACATATTGCAAAAGAATACACAAGGTGCTACCAAGGAGCAGTGTCACTTGCAAGTAGACCCTTTTGTTGCAAGGACCCATCATAAGATAAATGTTGTTGCACCTTTTGAAATTATTGAGAATATGAAAAGAATGAACATGACAATTTCTATGTGGGATTATTTGTCTATCCCAAGCCAAATAGACTTATTACAATTTTCTTTGTGCGACTTAAGTATTTCTAGTGATGTTTCAGTTGACAAGGTTAGGGTTGTTTATGCAAACACACCTCAAGGCAGAAACAAATAGCCAGGTAAAGATGTCAAACCTCCCCCTTTTTATGTATCTTTTATAGTAGGGGATTAGTTGGTCCATAACTACATGGTAGATATTGGGGAAAGCAGTTCTATTATGCCCAAACAAATTTTTGATAAGTTTAGGACTAGATATGGGACTAAGGTAACTATTAAGTTTTAATATCTTGCCAAAGATCACATAGAACCCTATGTACCAAGTGCCATAAATTCCAATTGTGCTACTTTCAACAATAGTGAGCTTGTTGTTGCTCATGAATTGCAAGTTGAAAGTCTACTAGATATACTCTTAAATGAGTGGGTAGAAAAAAATATTGTTGATGAACTAGATAAAAACATTGAGAAGAGAGGTCTAGGTGTGTATAGTTTCATGAACTTGAGTCACTTATGCCAAATCTTGGAAAGAGTATAGGAAAAAAATATAGGCAACAAAATGAAGTATGGAAAATATTTTTTGATGGCTCTAGAAGTAAGAACAAAGTTGTTGGGGGTACAATTCTTGTGTCCCCACAAGGTGACAAGTATTATTCTTCTTTTAGATTTACTTTCTTTTGTTCTAACAATACTGTTGAGTATGAAGGTTTTACTCAAGGTTTGGAGTGGACTAGGAAAAGGAAGATAAGCGGCCTTCAAATATTTGGGGATAGTGAGTTGATAGTCAATTAGGTAAGAGGCTTGAAAGTAACTAAGAATGATGTTTTCATGTTGTACAAGCATAGGGTGTAGGATATCATAGAGGAATTTGATGCTTTTAATTTGATTTCTATTCCTAGGAGTCAAAATAAGCATGTAGGTAGGATAGTTTTAATAGGTGCATATTTTGATATACCTAATGATATTACAAAGGAAAAAGTGTATTAATATGTTAAGGATATAGTAAGGCCATCTATTCCTGACAACAATGTTCATTGAAAATTATTTGAGAGTGATGAACAGGTGTTGAGTTTTCTTGTTGAACAAGATGAGTTCTCGATGGTAAAACTAGAGAAGCTTAAACATCAATACGATGATCAAGTCATCCAGATGAGGACAAACAAGTTTCCCAAGGGTCTAGTCACCTTGGAATCTATTTGTAGCATTGATGATCAGCTAAAGACAAGAAAGACCAACATCCAAGTCAAGGAAGAACATTATGAAGAACTTGAAATATTCAAATGTAAGCTCCTCAAAATTGCTAAAATTTGTTCACAAGAAGATAGGAAAGATTTTATTGCTCTTTGTCAAAAATATCATGATGTATTTTCATGGGCGTACTTAGATTTAAAGGGATTTAATCCCTAGATTTATAATCATACCATAGAATTAGAGCCAAATCAAAACTTGTTAGGCAGAAACAAAGGCCCTTAAATCCAAAACTTGAGCCCCTTATGATAAAAGAATTGACCAGGATGGTTGAGGGAGGTATTATTTTCCCTATTAAGCATACCTCATGGGTCTCTAACCTTGTACAAGTTAGAAATAAAACTGGAGAGATTAGGCTCTATGTAGACTTTCGAGACCTTAATAGAGCTTCATTGAAGGACCATTATTCACTTCCCTCTATGGAGTAGATCCTTCAGGTAGATGTTGGTTCTGAATTATTTTCCTTGCTTGATGGTTATTCTAGTTATAACCAAGTTTTAGTAAAAGAGGAGGATCAATACAAGACTTCTTTTACCACAAAGTGGGGCACTATGGCCTCCAAAATAATGCCATTTGGTCTATCTAATGTTGATGCCACTTTTTAGAGGGCCATGGACATTGAATTTTAGAGGTTGATTCATAAATTAGTGTTGATATATCTTGATGACATATTAGGTTTTTTTTTTAAAATGTAGATGACCATTTTTCCCATTTGAGATAAGTGTTCAAGAGGTGTAGGGAGTTTGGTATATTGCTTAACCCCTAAAAGTGGTTTTTTGTTGTTCATGAAGGAAAGCTTCTTGGACACATAGTGTCAAAACAGGGGATCACAATTGATCCTAAAAGAGTGAAAGCCATTTTGGAGCTGCCTTTACCCAATCATAGGAAGGGTCTACAAAGATTTCTGGGAAGAATTAATTTTTTAAGAAGGTTTATTCTAGATGTTGCAAATATTTTGAAACCACTAACTACCATGTTGAATAAAAATTCAATTTTCAGTTGGACAAGATAGGCCAAGCATAGTTTTGAGGCTACCAAGGAGGCCTTATCGACAACTACTACTTTGGTAAATCAATTTTTTTTGAAAGATTTCATTATGTATGCTTTTCATAGCATTGATACCATTTTTGCAATGTTGGTACAACATAATGATGATAATTTAGAATAGATAGCCCATTGTTTTATTAGTCAAGGTTTAGAGGATTATGAGCAGAGGTATAATTTTGTCAAAAAGCATCCACTTGCTATTATTAGAAGTTTGGAAAATTTTAAGTCTTTGATTTCTAATAATAAGATACATCTAATGGTTTCCCACCCTAGTGTGAAGGATTTTTTGTTAAGCAAGGACCTTAATGCAAAGATGACTAGGTGGATTACAAAGGTAGTGGATTATGACATAGACATAAAGATAATTAAGCTTGTGAGGGGTAAAGGGTTGTGTGAATAGCTAGCTACAGGGTTTGAAAGTGAGGAGGAGACAAAAATTGAGACTATTTTGGTCACTATTGATGAGCCTCACAATGATGCACCTACCTTGAACGCAATTTGGGTACAAGATATGAATCATTTCTTATAAACTGGTGAGTTTCCACCAGGTTTAGATTAGGCTAAGAGGAAATATTTTAGACTATAGTCTATTCCTTATGTGCTGGTTGATAGTGTTCTTTTCTGAAAAGATCTTAATGGTGTGCTATTTAGGTGTGTTGATCATGACCAAATGGATAAAGTGCTTCATGAGTTCCATTATAGAATTGTTGGGGGTCATTTTAACCCCAAGAACAATTGCATGGAAGATAATGAGAGCTTTTTATTATTGGCCAAGCTTGTTTAAGGATGCCCATGCTTGAGCAAGAAAATGTGTGAAATGTGCCATTTTTATAGGCAAAGAAAGGATGCTAGCTTTACCCTTGTAGCCAATTCAAGTGGAACTTCCCTTCATGAGATGTGGAATTGATTTCATAGGTTCCATTAACCCACCTTCAAGGGAAGGCCATAGGCAAGTACTTATTACAATTGATTACTTTACAAGATGGATTGAGGCAATGGCTTTAAAAGAATCCAATGAAAGTGTCATTTTAAAATTTTATGATGATTTAGTAACTAGGTTTGGAGTACCTAAATCAATTAATTTAGATAATTCTCTCACATTTTATGGGTCGAGAGTAAGTGATTGGGCTATCAGGAATGACATTCATGTAAATACATCATCAAACTATTACCCTCAAGGTAATGGTTTGGAAGAATCGACAAATAAGAATCTAATAAGGATTATCAAAAGAACCATGGAGGATAATCAGAGAACTTGTTATACCAAGTTGAAACTTTCCTTGTGGGAAGATATATTAACTCTGAAAAGGTCTATTAGGAATTCCCCATATGTGGTTGTTTATGGTAAGGAGGTTAGATTACCTTTATCTATGGAGCTTATAGCTCTTGATATTATGCACTAGCTTGAGATGTTTGAGGAGCAAGATCTAATGGAAGTTAGGTATGCTCAACTCATGGAGCTAGAAGAGATAAGAGATAAGCTAATGAAGTCCTTGGAGTATCATCAACTCCAAACGAAGAGAGTCTTTGATAAGAAAGAAACTCCTAGGTTATTCAGAGAAGGAGAGTTTGTGCTTATGTGGGATGAATTGAAAAGTAGGCTAGGAAAACACAGTAAATTTGATAAGTTTTGGAATGGCTCATTTTTTGTTATTGAATGCAAAGAACATAATGCATTCTAGTTATCAAAGATGGATGGATAAAGTTTTTTTGTGTCACCACAAAGTGTAGCCTTTGACACTTTTCACTCGTTTGGGCCCTTTCCTATGTATTTTGGACCTTCTCAATCTCTTTTTACCCCTTTCCAATCCTTGTGCCAAGGTGTTGCAAGGTGTTGTAAAACATTTTCAAACTTTCCTAGGCTTGTAATAACTAATTCAACCCTTTCCTATGCTATAATGACCCCTTAATGCACATGCATACCTTACTTTCTTGTGTTTTGTGAGACAATCCTAAAAAACATCAATAACCACATGTTAATCCCGAAAAACAAATAAAAAATGCCTAGGTGGACTAGGTCACCACCTTGGGTGACCTAGTCCCATGTGGCATAAAATTTAAATTAAACTTAATATTCTTTCAGGATTTTGTGTCCTAAACCCTAAGGTCGGGCTGTATGGTGTTATTTTGGGATAATTAGGGCACAAATTGTACAAATAAGGGTTTTTCCCCTCATTTTTCACTTCTTCCATCTAATTTTACTCCTCACTCAATATTTGCAAGCACTTATCTACTATTCTTCTCAAGCAAGCTAGGGTCTCTACATACTAGGTCATCAAGACATCTCTCCAATGCATTCAAGGGATAATTGTTGCAACAACCCAAGATCAATCATCATGGAAAGGTATTGAATCCATCATTCCATATTTCATGCTTTATTATCTTATCTCTTCATTTGATTTAATATTCTACAAAGGGGCCCCAATCCCTAACAATCAATAGAGATCAACATCATTCAAACAAGATTCAAGAACAACATCCATTCCAACCATGTCAAGCATATTTGAAGCACCTTATTTCTTGGGTTCGATGAGTTGCAACATTGTCTTTGTTTCATTCATCATTATCCATTCTTATTTTCTTTCATTTCAAGGTTTAATTACCAAAAATGGGTTTGACCAAGGTAAACCCCTATCCACTAACCAAACAACATTTCCCCCTCTGCTTTGTCTATGATTTGTAGGTTTATATTGTATATTTCATAAAGAGAAAGATTGGAGAAAAGTTGTCAAGTGATCAAAGTTGTCAAAGTTGTCATTCACCCTTAGAGAAACTTGGAGCAAACCTACAAGTGGAAATTTGTAGTTTCAGATCTAGAAATCAATCAGGAAGAGAAGTGTAGGTAGAGAAGAAGAGAAGTAGGTCTTGAAGTTATAGAAAAGTAGAAGTGGACTAATCACCACAAGTGGCGAATGAGTCCCACTATATAGACCTGACATAGATTTTTAAAAATCTAGATACCCTTTTTTGTAATACTTGTTGGCCCCACGGCTATCATTGCACCAAAAGATTGACCTATTAATGTCTGATACAACCATCAGAGTTAATGGATCCATGGGAGGTAATTAGTCCATGCCATGAATCCCAAGGGGAATGTTGACCAACTACCAACAATCTCCCCCTCAGTGTTACCTGAGGGGATTCAAACCCACACCTTTGGCTCTGATACCAATTGTTGGCCCCAGAGTTGTCATTGCACCAAAATATCAACTTGTTAATTATTGATACGACCATCAAAGTTAACGGATCCATGGGAGGCCATTAGTCCATGTCACAAATCCTGAGGGGAGCGCTAACCATCTGCTAATAGAAACCTATTTTGGCACATTTTCCCAAAAAGAAAGACTTATTCACCCAACCTGATCAATGAGTCCCACTGAACCTTGAAAGAAGTTTTCTCATTTATTCAGACCTCCATTTGGCCATCTTAAGTCTCCCAAGTGCACACTTTTTTTTTAATAGTTTTTTTTGCATTACATTCATCTTTCTAGGTCAGTTAGAGTTAGTTTACATTCAACTAGGGTTTTCTATTTCATCTTGTGTTTCATTGTCTTTTCCAAGTCTAAACTTTGTGATCAACCCATCATTATATCTCATTCACCCTTTAGGGAAACCCTCTTTCAAGATCTCTTTCTCCTTTGCAAAGAGATCTTGAAAGGGTTTTTTCCTGAGTGAATTGTGTGAAGATTGTCCCTTTCCTTCTAGGTCCAAAACCTTAGAGGTAAAATAAAGGAAGAAAACAATTTTCACCATTTCATTTTGGTCAACCTGCATATAGAGCATGATAATTCTGATTTGGACTGCATCTTCATCCTATGAATGGCTTGCATTAACATTGCATTAGGATTTGCATTTATTAATTTGCATTGTAGTGTTTCAAGTTTTTCATTAGTGGAAGCTCATATATCTTTCATTTTTGCATCTAGTTTCATTAGAAATTATTAAAATTTTTCCTTTGCATCTCAAAAATAGATCATAAAACATAAAAAGCATAAAATCAAATTCAAAAATCTTGAAATTTTTGAAAAATAATCCCTGGGACTCATTCGCCACCTTAGGCTAATTATTCACTTTGCACATTTTTCATTTCATTTTCTGGCATTTAGAATTTGGCTTGTGAGTTTCTATTTTCTATTATTTATTTTCTATTTCAGTTTCAAAAATTTTAATTACAATCACTTCATTGTTCTTAGCTTACATTGCAATTATAACAATTCATTTCACTCTTTTTAATAGTTTACAATCTGAATTTTACATCATGAATATGTTCTTTAGCAAGCTTTGGATGTCATTCAAGTCCTCAATGGATGTGTCAAGCTATGCTTTTGGAAATAATCCTAATGAAATTGAACTCACTCATGCTCACACAACTCCTAATGCATGTCCTCCTCATGATGTTGAAATCATTGGAGAAGATGATGAAAGCATGAATAAGTTCCTAAATGATTGTCTTAACAACCTTGAGGCTAAAAATTCCTTTTATCCATCCATGAAACAACCAAATAATCCTATAGTACCACCTCTTAGGATTTTTGGTTACTTACATTCTAAAAAAACAAATGAACCTAAGTTCCCTACAATAGGTGAACCTAGTTCCTCAAAACAACCAAATACTCAACCATTTTACGATAACAAAGTAACAAAAACTCCCATCAATCTTGAAGAAATATGTGGAAAAGGATTCACAATATTCCAGAGTCAACAAGGTTGTGATAGAACAAGTGAACATTTAATTCATGAACTCCTAGAGAAAATCCCAACCAATGAAAACACACAGGGATTAGGATATCAAGATCTCCCTCACAACATAAGATTTCCTAAATAATACTTAAGGATTTTTAGTGATGGTACTATG
This sequence comes from Sequoiadendron giganteum, assembly GCA_007115665.2. NCBI lineage: Eukaryota > Viridiplantae > Streptophyta > Pinopsida > Cupressales > Cupressaceae > Sequoiadendron > Sequoiadendron giganteum. The sequence continues at coordinate 276,409,439 of CM021107.1, forward strand.
ATCCTTGATTCTCCCCCTGATATGAATATCCTACTTCCTAAACAACAATCCATACCTCTCAAGGATAAGGATAAAAAAGACAAGATCATCTCAAGACCTCCTGCCCTAATTCCATATAGAGAATTTGGTGAATCTAGTAAGCGTAAAAGGCCTTACAAGTTAAAAAAACTAAAGTTTCCTTGTCCACCACCTAAAAGTGAAAGGAAACTGCAATTACTTTTGAACAAAGAACTAATACCACTACCACCAATAAAATACAAACTAGTGCTATATCCTAAAGATGCAAAAGTTCCCCTTTGTCAATACCATAGAACTCTTAGACATAGTACTAATGAGTGGCGAGCATTCTAACTAGTATTGACCAATTTTCACTTTGATAGCAGTGATTGCATAAAAATATCCCCTTTTCACCCCTTGTCATGTAATAGTTTTAGAATATTTTATTCTCACTATTAGATCACCTTTCTCATCACCTCCCTTGGCTCACTCTTGTCTTGCACTAAGTGGGGGAAAGAGGTAGATAGCCCTGTCCTAGTAATGCATTTTTCATTGTCCCTTAGTTGCATTGTCTACCTTTCGCTTATACCAAAGAAGATTGGGAGGCAGATGACTTGCTCATAGGTTGACTCGCCTATGCCTTACTAGCCTTTTACACTATTTATTTATTTATTTTTATTTTGTGTGATTGCATGTGTGCAATGTGATACCCTATGACATTTTTTTTGATGTTCTTTCTCTCTTTCTGACATTCTTCTATTTGTATCTTAATTCTTCTCTATTTCCTAAGAATTTATCTTTTGTCTTGTGTTTTCCTTTTGGGGATGACACAAGGTGTCGAGACATTCATGTCTCTTCCATGTTGACCCAAAAGGCTTCCTTTTTCATTTGCCTTTTTCGTTTTCCCTTTTAATCTTTTGTTTTGCGGTTTCCTTTTGGGAATAATGCAAGGTATCGAGACATTCATGTCTCTTCCATGTTGACCCAAAAGGCCTTTTCTTTATTTTTTTTGTATATGTCATTCTTCCAGTTCTATGTGTATTTGGGGGATGATTACAATTCCAACTCTCTATAATTTTTGTAGCAAGAACATACTAACCCCAATTCCATAGATCCCTTATGTGTTTGACATTTTAATTTTGGGGGCAACCCCTCTCTTTTCTTTTCTCTTACACATGGCATAGCTTCACTTGGAAAAATATGACTTGGAATAGGGATTTCCAAGTTGAATATCATGACTTCTTTATTGTTTTCATTTATCATTTCCTACTTTAAAGGAATTTCTCACAACATGGTGTTTAGCAATTTCTTTAAAGTGGGAGCATACATTGGCATTATTATTTTGCAGTTTTTTCTTTTCATGGTTCATGGTGCAATATTATTACTTTATATAATGAATTTTCACTTTGTGGATGACATTGGGTGTGATGGCATTCATGCGTGTGATCTATCTTAGCATATTACATTCCTCTTATTTGCTTGATGTGATACACTACATCCCCTATGTTGCGAATTTTCTATTCTTTGATTGGTCCTCTCTTGGAGACATTAGGCACAATGTTCCCTAACCTAAGACCTTGTATGAACTAAGAAAGGCTCCTTTGAACATTTCCTATTTTTATTTTTTTTGTTATATGGCTACCTTGTATAACATAGTTTGCATGCCTATAGAGCCATCTTGTTTGTTCATGAGCTCCAAGCATACAATTTTTTTCTCGTCTCATGAAGCTCAAAAATCATTATTGTGTAGTTCCTTATTAAATCTATCAGGGGGTATAACTTTGGCATGGTTGAGCGAGAAGTCCAATATGAGGCATGACTCTCCACATAGCCACTTGCGTTTGTGTGAGTGCATACTAGCCATGAATATATGTCTCTCACCTTTTAGGATTTCTCACTCAATGGATAGCCAGGAGTTCCATTGCCTTAGAGTGAGTATGCATTTTTTGGACAAACAACCTTGATCTAATCCACATCATGATGGATAAATGATCAAATCTTGTTCTCATTCTCCTTTAACTTTTTCTCTCTTTCATCTTTCATAATGTATGCTTGTTCTTTTTTGTTTCTCTTTATATCATTCTCATGTGTGTTCTTTTTTTCCCATATTGATTTGTCTTGGGATCTTGATCTTGGGGGCTTCATCACCCCTCTTGATCATTGTTTTCCAATCTTATTGTCATTGGTACATTTGAACCCCTCTTGATGTGTGTTTTTCAACTTTAGTGTGAGTTCGAAGCAAGTTTATCCTCTTAGTAAAGAGGGGCTAAATGTAGTGTAGAAAAATGGATCCCTTGACATTTTTACACTTGTTTGCGCCCTCCTTGTAATTTTGGCTTAATGTTTCCTTGATTTACTTTTGTAATCTGGATAACACATTTTCATCAAGTCTTGGGTCCTTGTGAACAAATGGATTTTAATGGTACCTTGCTAAAGTTTTGTAACTCACTTTCACAATTTTCTAGAGTTTTATAAAATAACCAAGCATAATAAACATAATTTTAATCAAAATTAATCTTAATCTTCCCTTGTTTGGAGTGTTGTAAATTTTTTAACCCATTTTCACACTTCTCTAGGATTTTCATTAATAATTCAGATTTATTGTGCTTTAATTGGCCCTATTTTGTATTCATAAGCCTCATTTCTTGTATCTTTTCAAGGATAATCCTGACACCAATCAGTAACCAATCATAATTTAGGTGTTTTTGGCTTGTGTGGCCTAGATTTAGGGATCTAGGACTCATTCACCACCTTGGGAAAATGGGCCCCTCCTGGATCTTTTGGTCTAGAACCGATTTTCATAAATTTCTAGACACTTTTGATTTTTGGTCCCATACATTATGATGGGACTCAGTTTCCATCTTGGGAAAATGAGTCCTCTATGACCAAAATTCAAATTTAATTCAAATTTCTAGAGGAATGTTATTCTCCTAGATATGATGTTAGCTTGTAGTGTTGTAATTTCAAAAATTCTTGCATAATTAAGTATAAATACAAGGTTCTTTCACTCATTTTCACCTAAGAATTTTGTGAGAGAATTCATGCTAGTAAATTATGTTCACAAGAGAATTCAAGAGAACTCAAGGGAAAATTATCTAGCTTTTTAGAGAAGCATTCAAGTGCAAATCATCATGTAAAGGATTTCATATATCATGTTTGTTCTTGTGCTAACAATTGTGATGTAGAGTTTATGATTCAAGAAAGTGTTTTAAGAAAGACCAACATTATTCAAGCATGATTCAAGAACCACATCCATTGCAGCCATTTCAAGCATATTTGTATTAGCTTATTACTTGGGTTTGGTGAGTTGTAACATTGTCTTTTGCTCATTCATCATTCTCCATTGTTATTTTCTTTCATTTCAAGGTTTAATTACATAAAAGGGGATTTGAACAAGGTAAACCCCTATCCACTAACCCAACAAAATTTTTCATCTCCTTTTTATGTGATTTTTAGTTTAGATTGTATATTTTACAAGGAGAAAGATTAGACAAAAGTTTTCAAAGTTGTCATATCCACCCTTGGAGAAACTTGGAGAAGAGCCAAATGTAAAAATTTGTAGTTTTGATCTGAAAATTAGTCAAGAGGAGTAGAGAAATTTGAGAAGAACAAAATCAGGTCTTGAACTTCCAAAAAATTAGAACTAGACTCATTTTCCACAAGTGGTGAATGAGTCCCACTATACAGGCCTGGCAGATATTTTTACAGATCTGGATACCCTTTTGGAAGAAACCTATTTTGACACATTTTCCTAGAAACATGACTGATTATCCTAGCCTAGTGAATGAGTCCTAGTCAGTCTTTATAGCAGATTTTTCAGTGATTCAAACTCCATTCAGCCATCCCTAGTTTCCCAGGTGCACACTTTTTGTTTTACAATATTTTGGTTATTTCATTCATATTTTGGTGTAGGTCATTTAGAGTTAGTTTACATTTAACTAGAGTTTTCTATTTCATCTTGCATTTCATTGTCTTTTCCAAGTCTAAACTTGGTAGTGAACCCCTCATTAGATCTCCTTCAACCTTTATGATGGCTCTCTTGCAAGATCTCTTTCTCCTTTGCAAGGAGATCTCAAGGGTTTTTTCTTGAGTGAATTGTGTGAAGATTGTCCCTTTCCTTCTAGGTCCAAAACTCTAGATGTAAAAGAATGGAAGCAAACAATTTTCACCATTTCAACTACATTCTAGATTGGGTGTTGAAGTTGTGCTTCCATATAAATAAAACTTATTGGCATGGTGGATGGTCGATCAAAACCAAGAATTTGACATAAGGAGAAACCTATTTTCTTGAAATAATATGCAATGTACTTCATGGGAAAGGGTTCCTTTTCATCCTTTCTATTTTTATTTTTTTTATTGCTTTCCCAACACCTATACTTGGAGTATGCATGTGAAACATTGTTAATCTAAAGATAGCCCTTTTTTTCTCATATTCTTTTCTTAAATTCTTGAGGTCAATGTAAATCATATCCTAAAACCATTCATGTAGCTTGAATATTTTTGTAATCTCCTCTCTAGTTATTTTTACCATTTATACACCATCATATGACCTGAAAACCCTTGAGATAGGATCATACCTCATAGCTATATCCTTCAGTAAATCCACATCCATGTATATGTTAGACACAACTAACTTCCCCATATCCAATCTTTAGGTGTTACAGACAAGGACTCCACAATTTATGTTTCGAAACTAGTTTTGGAATAGTTACCAACTGTGTATGGCACATCAACATCTTTGATATAGAATTTTTTTTAAAACAACCCCTCTTAAATTTAGGACCATAAAATAAAGTTGTCCCCTCAACCGTTTTTTTGGTTAAGAGTTTCAATTGGTCAAGGGTATCTTGGGAAATAGGTCTTGATGTGGTTTGAGAACAAAAATCTTGAGCCTTGGGAGCCTATGGTAATAGATAGGTTCTAATTAATTTATGGTTTTGGCACTGGAGAGGTTCAAGACCCAACCTTTTTGTTTAAAACCTAGGGAACAACTCAAAAGTAAAAATTTCAACTGTAAAAGAATTTCAAACCCTATAAGATGCTTAAACAACTTTAAAACAACTCAATGACATGCAAAATAATTTCATAGCAAGATATATTAAACATCTACCCTAATTCGAGGAAATTTAAAGGAAATGCAAAGAATGGAATTTTTTTTCACTTATGAATTTTACGCTTCAAGAAAACCCTAATTCTAATCACCTGGAACTTTGGAATGCTTGCTTCGATCTCCTGGCTACTTTAAAACTTGTTTGAATCTTCAATTATGCAAAAAATAAATCTTTTATGTGCCTTAGGATCAGATTTGGGTAGCTTTGCATGTTATTTCCACCATTACTATTCATGTGAAGTAGAATGGCTCCCATAGCCACATCTTCTATTTTGAATGTTAGTCGTTGATCAATTCATGAGATGGCCGATTGGATGACTCAGATTGATTCAACAAAGTTTGAATTTATGTCATCTTTGCTAACCTATCCTATGCCAATAATATTTTTCCACCTAGAGCGCTAACTCATTTATTCTATTGGATCCAGCTTATTTCTGAGCGATAGGAGAATCCATGCATCGATCACCTGCTATCCCGCTACTTTTCAGAAAACATTATTTTATTCATGTAGGGATGATGAGGAATAGTTGAGATTTAATCTCAACAATACATCTTGACCATTGCTTCAAAACCTATTATGCTAGATATGTAAGTGGAGACTGAGCCCCATGCCTACAATAGTAAATGTGTCTTTAGCTTACTAACCTTGCTTCTTTTTAGAAAAAACTATTTTAATCTTGTAGGGGCAGCAAGGAATGATTAGGATCAAATCCTTGGATCCAACCATCGACAAATATTAACCATTTATTTGAACACCTTAAGTCATCAATGCCTTCAAGCAGTGGTAGGACCCACCAAAATGGTGTCCACATATCACCTACCCGCTATCTCATTGGCTCCTTATTTTGATTAATTTAATCTTGCGGGATGGAGGTGAACCAATAGAAAGTAGTCAATGGGACCTACCAAGAATAAAAATGGATTTTAATAAGCATGTGCACTTATTACATGACTTAAAATGGGCTGCCTACCTAGGTTTATAACATGAACGATATTGAGTGAATACTAAAACCCAAACTTAGGGAAAGAACAAGAAATAATGAATTTTATGACCCGCATAAGACAAGGAAAGATTTATAAGGATTATATGGGTAGCAATTGAGAACACTAGGCTCAAGGTTTCGATGAGTAAACAGATGCAAATTGATAAGATATGACTTAAGAGATCCAAAATGGGTAAAAATCGATCAATTTCAAATTAGTTTATTAAAATGTAGGTAAAAGGAAAAGACACTATAATATCTAAGTTTTCTTTTCATTTTCTTCAGCTTGTGTCTCAAATTCAACATTCTTTGTGTCACTGTCATTTCTCCCACTACCACTATCAGTGCCACCAGTATGAGTGTTTGGAATTGGAGTGTTGCACAACTCAGTCCCTCTTCTTTCACATGCGGACCTCTAGATTGTGAATTCCCTTTCAAAAGTAATTTTTTTGACATTATATGAAGTTCCTTTCATCCTCAAGCAATGTTCTAAATTTTTGTCTAGTTTGTTTCTTTACTTTAATTTCAAAATGTCAATGAACTGAAAACTCTTTCATTCTCCACATACCCCAATATCATTGTTTGACATAAATCAAAATCTTTAAAGTATTCTGATATCGTACCACACAATATTTCACTCTGACCTAAGTTTGTCCAAACCTTTGTTATTGATCTCGATTCAAAGGCCTTCTCCATGCCCATGGAATCATACTAGTCCCTCATAGCTATTGAAAATTGCTTACATTGTTTTCTAAGCTTAGCTTCATTTAAAATTCCTTTTATTGTTTGGTCATTGTATGTTACACTTTTCAAAAATTGTTCGATCAAGATTTTTACTTTATCATGATAATATTTTGGGTTATCTCAGTTTACCCAAAATTCAGGATACACAATACCCATGGCTCCAAGTATTTCATGTTGAGGGAATCTTTCATGAATATTTGAGGAGAGAGATTTTGTAATTTTCTTCAAATTATCACTAATAGATTTAACAATGTCATTAAAATATTCCGCGTTAACAGTTACTTCTTTTTTAGAGTGTCTGGCTATCTTACAATGGTACATTGGTATCTCATATCCATTTGCATAGATACATAAGTGCTCGCTTGCATTAAACGATAAATAATTATCAAGATTATTCAAATCAGTATTTTTTTGCCACATGAAATAATTTGGGCTTTCTCGTGTTAGATCTAGATATAGATGATCGAGGGCCAAGCATGTATGTTTACGTAGTTTGGCATATTAATAAATATACATAGTTCTATCTTGGGATTTCTCCACAAGATTTTTCATTTCATCTAGCATGGGGAGAAGACTAGATAAAGTCAAGAGTGTCTCTATATGGCTTAGCCTATGTAAGAGGTCAGTAGCTTTGTCTATTGTGTTGTAATGCTCGTACATTAGTCCAATCACGGATTTATATTCTGAAAGAACTCGTTCTATGGGTCCATGCAGGGAGATCCATCTCATATTGACATACTTGAGAAGCTTGTTTCCTAGTGTTATTGGGCCTCAACAAAATTCTAAAATTTTACAAAACATTTGGGACTTAGCATATGTATGCGTAGATCTCATGAACTAGTTTTTGAACTTTTGATACTGTAGGAAACTTTCTTACAATTTTGAATGCAAAATTCATTATGTGGTCCATGGAGTGAATGCCATCATGTATGGTGCACAAATAGTTAAACACCACTCATTTGACCTTGCATCATTACACCTCCATCAGCTCCTACACACACCAACTTTTTGGCAATTGTCATCTCATCTATATCTGCAATTTCATACAAAGATTTCTTGACTAGTTCAAATAGATTTTGTGATGTTGAATTGTACTTCATTTTATAAACACAAAGAAGATGAGCTTGGTGAACATGTTATTCTATAGTATATAAATTCATTCAGACCCACGGAGTATTGTCTACCATAGTAACTTCATCTAAACATAATGCAATGAAGATTAACTCATTTAATTTCTCCTCTAAATCTTCCTCTTCAGCTACAAAATGATAGTTTTCCCATTCCCATCCAATGTTTATTGACCAATGTGACTAGGGAAAGTGATGAACACCCAATAAAGATAATAAATTAGAATATTCTACTTAGTTTGTCATAAGACACCCTCTAGACAAAATATGAAAAAAACACTCATCTAAATTTTTTTTGATAGATTTGCTCCTTCCATTGCTTTTCCAAATTGAGCCTCAAGTGTACCTTGACATATAACAAGCTTCAAAATTATTTTCTTACGCTCTTCATATTTTGCAGCATAATTAACATGAAAGCATTATTTCTTTGATTTCCATTGTACAACTGATTGTTCCTTTTTGTTTGTGATTTGTTTTCCATAAACTTTACCTATATGCTTTTCTATAGTGTCAAGATTTAGCTTCAACTTCTTGTATCTTCTACATTTCCAACTACAAATCATACACATGCATTTTGTTGCACTTCCAACATCATTTGCTTTCCCCACTGGTAAAATGAATGGGTGCTTTAACAACCAACGAAGTTGAAAATTCCTTGTCATTTCCCACTCATGCCCCATTTTTTATTTGCCAAGTTTCTTTTCTTGCTACCAACATCATCCTTATCCAAGTCAATTATCTCATTTTGGCTAACTAGGGTATCCCTTGGAACATCTTCTATGGTATTTCCATCCCCATTTGATAAATTTAACTCAATCAAAATCTCACCTTGACCTTCTGGTGGTGGTGAGGTATTGTGAATTCCTTCTTCATTAATATTTGGTGGAAGAGTTGATGATGCAACTCCATCTTGATTTGGTGGATCAAAAGCATTTCCAATTCCAAAGTAAGACTATATGGTACCTCTACATTTTGGAAATTTGTATGGCCTCCCAATCCCTTCACCACCCTAAGGAGTCTTACCCTTGCTGCTCAACATATTGATCTCTGACTTCGAAAAAAAGTTGGAAAAAATTGTCTTCATGTTTAAGAAGGACAAAGAATATAGATCCCATTCCCTACTCAATATCATCTTTAATATTGAAGCAATAATTCAAAAGAGATAAAGAAAACTTATAACTAGAGTCACCAAAAAAGTAACCCTTCTACTTTTACTAGCTTGTTTGGGCCCTCCTTGTGATTTTGGCTTAATTTCTCCTTGATTTAGTGTTGCAATGTGGTTAACACATTCACATTAAGTCTTGGACCCTTGTGAGCTAATGAAATTCAATGGTGCCTTGCTAAAGTGTTGTAACACAATTTTATTTTCTAGAGTTCTATCAAAGAACTAAACATATTGAACCTCTTTTCAATCAATATTAAAATTAATCATGCCTTATTTGGAGTGTTGTAGAGTGTTGTAACATGCTTTAAAATTTATCTATTATTGTCATTAATAATTAGGATTTCTTATGCTTTGATTGGCCTCATTTTGCATCCACAAGCCTCATATAATGCATCTTTTTGAGGATAATCCCAACACCAATAAATAAAAAATAATAATTTTGGTGTTCTTGGATTATGTGGCCCAAATTTAGGGCCTGGGACTCATTCACCACCTTGGGTGAATGAGTCCCACCTAGGTATTTTTGGCACGATGCAGGTTTTACACCTATCTAAGCAATTTTTAAAATATTCCCAACAATTAGGCCTAGCTGGACTCATTTTCCACCTTGGGAAAATGAGTATTGTGTGGCCCAAATTCAAATTTAATTCAAACTTCTAGTGGGATTTTATTCTCCTAGATCTGATGTTGGCTTGTAGTGTTATAATTTCGAGAAATCTTGCATAATTGAGTATAAATACAAGGTTCTTACTCTTATTTTCAACTAACAAGAAATCAAGTGACTTCTCATTCAAGAGAGTTCACAAGAGAATTTGATCATTCACAAGAGCATTTAGGGCATTTCAAGGGAAGATTATCAAGAATTTTAGAGCATTCTTCAAGTGAAAATCATCATGTCAAATATTGCATTCATCATGTTTGTTATTATGCTAACAATTGTTAAGTGTTTCAAGCAAGATCAACATCAATCAAGTAAGAGTCAAGAACCACATACATTACATCCATTTCAAGCATATTTTCAATGCTTTATATCTAGGTTTTGGTGAGTTACAACATTTTTATTTGTTCATTCATCATTCTCCATTCATATTTTATTTCATTTTGAGGTTTAATTTCCAACAAGGGGTTTGACCAAGGCAAAACCCTATCCACTAGCCCCACAAAATTTTTCCCTCTCCTTTATGTGTGATTTGTAGTGCTAGATTGTAGATTTCCCAAGGATAAATATTGGAGAAAAGTTGCATATCTCTCAAAGTTGTCAAAGTTGTCATGAAGCCTTGGAGAAGCTTGGAGAAGATCTACAAGTGGAAATTTGAAATTTCAAATACATAAACAAGTCAAGAAGAGCAGAGAAGGTCAAGAGTAAGAGAATCGGGTCCTGAACTTCTAAAAAATAAAAGGTCAATTGATTCACCACAAGTGGCTAATGAGTCCCACTATATAGGCCTTCCAGAGATCTTTGCAAATTTTGATACCCTTTTGGTGAAAACTTGTTCTAGCACATTTTCCCAAAAACTAGACTGATTCACCTAGCTTGGTGAATGAGTCCCAATCAACCTTGATAATAGATTTTTTTAGTGACCTAGACCTTCGTTCTTCCTTATTCAATCTCCCAAGTGAATAGATTCTATTTTGTAGTTTCTTGTATTGTTTCACTTGTATTTTTAAGTCACTTTCTAGGTCTTTGCGTTCAATTAGGGTTTTGTTTTACATATTCCATTTCATTGTCTTTTCTAAGTCTAAAATTGGTGGTGAACCCCTCATTAGATCATATTCAGCACCCTTGGATAGTCCTATTGCAAGACTTCAATCTCTTTTGCATTGACGTCTCTAGTGTTATCCTTGAGTGAAATCTCTTTGAAAGTGGTTGTGATAGTACTTGATCCCATTCAATCTATCCACCATTTTAAGTGGTTCCATTTTCATGAACTTGCATTTAGAACACCTTAATTCTGATTTGGACTGCATTTTCATCCTAGAATTAGCTTGCATTCGCATTACATTAGGTTTTGCATTGGTTAATTTTCATTATAGGGTTTTAATTTTTGCATTAGTGAAAGCTCATTTAGCTTGCATTTTTGCACTTAATTTCATTGAAAATCAGTCAAATTCTATATTTGGATCTTAGACATATATCATAAAACATAAAAAGCATAAAATCCAATTTAAAAAATTTCAGAATATTAAAAACAAATTATTATCTACACTTATTCACCACCTTGGGTGAATCAATCCCTTCGCACATTTTTCACTGCATTTTCTAGCATTCATAGTCTAGTTTCTAAATTTGTGTTTGTTATTTCTACTTTTTTTTTAGTTTTTCGAATTTTAGTTATAAGCATTTCACTGTTCTTAGTTTACATTGTATTTTTATTCAGCCCACATTTAGTAGCCTTTGCATGCGTGTTGTTGGACTCAGGGGAACATTGAGAGGGAGGGTGAATCAGTGTTCAACATCTATTAAAACTCCATTCATTCAAAGCATGAAACCATTTCACCATTGTATTCAAGAAAAAATGTATTTATTTAAAGTAAGCATATGCAACACCATGACACACATATTTTTGTGTGGAAACCCTATTAGGGGAAAAAATACGGTGGAGATTAGTCCACAATTTGAGTACTCAAAATACAGTGTTTACAAAAGGAATGCACCTGCATTCAGGCAAACTGCCTAAAGCTCACTCCTCAAAAGAGAAAGGCTTACTGCCTACAAAATTTAGATTAAAACCATCTAAAGGCTAAGTTGAAATAATAGCATCTGACCATGCCAGATAATAGTTTTGGTGAAGCTCATGGATCTTATTCAGAGTCTACTCTCTGAATTTACACTTCACTTTTCCTGTTCAGCTCTATACTACTCTTTGCATCACTTATGATCCAATTCACATTAGTGTTCTGATAGATCTCGCAACTCACACTTTCTTGATATTTGTACACACTTTTGTTACTCTTGAATGATAAAAATAATCTCTTATATATGTCTACAATCAAGGAATTTCTTATCCAATAGTTGGACTCAAAAGGTATTAAGATATTTTAACTTGTTGGCCAAATCCACCATAAAATCTTTATGTGCATCCTTCAAAGTCAGTTAAGACAAAGAGAGGACCCAAATAACACCTACTCCAACACTGAGACTTATCACTAATTCCATCTTATACATTTGTGAGTTTCATCTTTGTCGGGTCGGCCTTCTAGCATATATAATGAGAAAATTAGACCACCGTACCTCTGAAATAACTTACCAGTGTGTGCGCATAAAAACAAAGATATTATAAGCCTCTACAGACCTTCCTCAGAGATGCACAACCCAAAATATTTGTCTAGTGGAATTACTAGATCATCTTTTATGCCTTTAACTAGATCCTATGTTCTTTACTCTATTCTGTCGGTAGGAGCCAAAACAGTGCTACTCATTTAGATGCAAGACTTGGGTTGCCATCAATGAAAACACCTATAGGCGAAACTCCTTAGCCATATGCCAACAATCTTCCCCTTTGGCATTGATGGCAACACTTAGTGAAAAATGCCTAAGTGTCAAAATCATTATAGGTATATTCCCAAACTGCTTGCTGCAATTTCTCCCCCTGAGATTCATAAGGCATTTTTCACTACATTATCTCCCTCTTTGACATCAATGACAAAGATAGAATGCCATATGCAAAAAAATTGACAAAACATGTGTTCAAAAATTTAGCACATATATGATTACAGCTAATCTCGTTTGATCAAAATTTCAAAAACTTGAAAACAATTTGTTGTTATCTTTAGAAAATTATCTTATTGTTTTTCTTCACTTCCAGAAGAAACTGCTTCCAACCATCAATTGCAATTCCAATGCTGATAATTGAGCTATTATTTTTGGAATTCATATTGATAATCTCGATGAGAGATTCAGGAATTGTGATTGCTTCTTCCATTTTTTCACCATTTTACAAAATTTCCACCAACTGCTCCAGCCTACACTCAATTAAGTCTTTTACCTTCCAAAAGTTTTCCACAAGAACATTATTGGACAATTGAATTTTTATTTGAGCTTTATGTAACTCCAAGATTCTTCTTTTGATAATGTCATCTGGATCTTGAGACATGTCAAAGCTTTTGGCAATGTCATTTAGTTTGTCTCAATCTGATCTAGCTTCTCCTTGTAATTGTTGGCTACATGGGTCCAACAAACACAATAGTGGTAGATTCCTATGGCTAAGTTAATGCATTGTCTCAACTCATTAATTTTATTCTTAAGCTTTGCAAGGGATAGTCAGAATTGTTCCTTTAGCTGAGAGATGATTTCATCTTCTCCTTTTCCTTTGTCTTCAGAGCCTATTGATTCTCTGCTACATTCAATAATCTCTTCAAGTATAATATCCTTCAAACTTTCAAATATTATCTTACAATGCTCAATATGAGCATTCAGAACTTCTAGAGTTGAGTCTTGATCATATGACGATCTGACTGACCATAACCTTGCAATTTTTTGCATACCACCTGTACTTTGGATATAAGCTACTGTAGTTTTTCTTTTTGATAGATCTTCTTCTTCCTCACTACCTTTTTCAATACCGGAGTCACTTTCTAGTGGATTCTTAGGTTCTTCATCCAAAATGTCCACAATTTTCTTTTCATTCCATTTTCCATCAATATTGGAACTTTTCTTTTCAGAGGGCTATATTCAATAATCTCATATCCTCTTTTTGTCATCTAGTAGGGCTACTGAAAGAGGAACCAACTTCCATTATCCTTACTGAAGGGGAAATGATTGATCCACATTTTGCAAAAATATTTTTATATAAACTTTAAAACTCTCAATCCTAGTTAGATAAACTCTTAAACTAAGAGTAAATTTAGGTGCATACCAGTTTATCTGATTTCCATACTACATAATCAATTTTTGGCAAAAAATTCAAAAAATACATAATCAGACATATAATTAGAGTGCCAAACCTGAATGGATACCCTAAATCCTTTGTTAGTTGAACATTCACCATCATCTAATCTTTTAACAATCTATATAGGTCAAAGTCATGACCTTCAATTATCATTTTATGAGCAATGTATACTACGCTAGCCAATGTAGCCCCTTCCTAATTTCGGTAGAATATTTTATAGGTTATGTCATGTGCAATGTACTTTGTGAGAGGATTCCTGGTTGTTGCTATCAGTAGAGCTCTTTGATCTACGATTATCCCAGTTAGGGTTTCAACCTCCTTGTTCTAGATAGATTTCTTCTTAGGAACATCACCGACTTTGCAAAATCCAGTTAATTTCTCAATTAACTCCTTTGAGATTGAGTAGGGTTTTTCCAAGATTAAAAAATCACCATGCAATCAGCTCAATAATAATTTTATGAATTCTGCATTCTCAAGTTATGAAAACTAATTCCACATATCCAAATTTCCATGCTTGGCTTCACTCAATTTTTTTAATTCATCAAGAAGCAATAAATTTCTCATAGATCTAATCTTTACACTATTGTATTCATCCAATGTGATCGAACCTTTAATTTTCTCCATTTTATTTTTTGTGTTTTATGGTTTGCAATTACACACCAAATTATATGAAGAATTCGATAATGATTTGAAGTACCTGCCAAATTTCAAAATTTGTCAATGAATTCAATTTTCCTACTTTGAATTCCACCTGTTGAGTGCTCTCCTTCTTCTCTTTGATAATGAATAGTGACAAATGATGGCTCAAACTTGACTTTTATAGCTCTCACATGTGCAATAAATGCATTTTCCCTAAGTTTTCTAGGGACTATTTTCTGAGACGACTAAAAAAAAGTCTTATGTGGACCAACAAATTTTCTGAAATTCCTTTGCTGAATTTATCCAAAACCTCTATACACTGTGAGTACATATTTTTTACTATTCTTTGCATTCCACTACCATCTGTATATAAGGGAGGAAATATTTTCTTGTAAAACTTCCCCTAGGCCAATGGCCTTAAACCAATTACCAGAAGAATTACTGAAAGCAGGTTCTAGTACGGAACCATTTCCAACATCAGAAAGAATTTTCTATACCCATGTCTTCTTCATCTGATATCTAATATCATCTGTAGTTATCTTTTCTTTTCCATTATCATTTTTCTCTATATTTTTGTCTCGGTTTACCAGACCTCTTTTTTCTGTGTTCTTGTTTCTACATAATCTATAAATGTGACCATACTTGTTGCAGTGTTAGCACACAATGTTCCTTTGTCCATTCCATTTAATTCTTCTCATCCTGCATTGATTAGAAATATGCCCAAACTTCCCACATGCATAACATTCAACATTTCTTCTATCAATAGAGTGACTTGACAAATTTCTACATTACGTTGATTTGTGACCATTCTTTTTGCAATTGAAACACTGAGTAGAGAATGATGAATCTTTTGACCTTAAATTACTTCTACACTGAGAAACCATATGAAAAAACTTATTATAGGAAAAACATTATCCATTAAATTTTTATGCATTAGGTTGTCTTACCAAAAGTCTTCCATTTTTGTTCTATCTGAAGATCTTTTCTCCTGATCTGGAACTTTCTCCCTTTTCATATCCAGTACCAGTCTTATCATTTCCACTCTTCTCTCCTTGATTTTTTTCATCAAGCTTTACTGAACTGATCTTAAAATTTTCTTTGAATTCATTTTCAATGACAAGATCATTCCTACGAGTAGTAATTTTCTTACCAAGTTATTCTTCATTTATTCAGATTTCAAACTAAGTGAATTCTTTATTTATTCTACTTCATTCATCATATTTATCTTTCAGGTTCTGAGCAAGGTATTCCTCATTTTTATTCCTTTCTTCTATCTCCTTAGTCATCTTCATCATCACAGATTCCATTTCATGTTTTAGGTTGGTATTATCTCTAGAAATATTTTCACATTCTCTGGTTATATCCTTCAAGGTTTGATTCAGGTGAGCATCATCCATGTCTTTGTTCTCCTTCTGTTGTATCTTATCGTAGAGATCTTTACTCTTCACCCTGGATTTAACTATCTGATCCTTCAATGAATGAATGAATTTCTCAGCATCTTTGAGATTTTATTTCAATTCTTGAACTTCTACTTTAGACTGATCAAGATCATCAAGAGCTACCATAAGCTATTGTTGAATAATACTAGATTCCATTACATTCCAAGATCCTCCTCAAGCTGCAATTTTTTTTCAAAGGAACTAGCTCTAATACCAATTTTTGGACTCAAGGGAACACTAAGAGGTGGGAGTTGAATCATTGTTCAACAATTCTTAAAACTCCATTCATTCAAAGCATGAAACCATTTCACCATTGTATTAAAGAAAATATGCATGTATTCAAAGTAAGCATATGCAACACCATGACACATAGATTTTTGCATGGAAACCCTATTAGGGGAAAAACCATGGTGGAGATTAGTCCACAATTTTAGTACTCAAAATAAAGTGTTTACAAAAGGAATGCACTTGCATTGAGACACACTTCCTAGAGCTCACTGCTCAAAAGAGAAAGGCTTACTAACTACAAAATTTAGATTAAAACCATCTGAAGGGTGAAACGAGATAATAGCATCTGACCATGCTAGACAATAGTTTTGGTGAAGCTCATGGATCTTAGTTAGGGTCTTCTCTCTGACTCTACACTTCGCTCTGCCCTGTTCTATTCTATATGGCTCTTCACATCACCTATGATCATATTCGCATTACTGCTTTGCTAGATCTCGCAATTCACACTTTATTAATATTTGTACACACCTATCTTACTCTTAAATGATCAAAATAATCTCTTATATATCCACAATGAAGGAATTTCTCATCCAACAGTTAGCTTCTAAAGGTATTAAGATATTTTAACTTGTTAGCGAAATCCACCAGAAAATATTTATGCACATCCTCCAAAGTTGGTTAAGACAAAGAGAGGACCCAAATAACACTTAATCCAATATTGATACTTATAACTAATTCCATTTTATACATCCACGAGTTCCATCTTCGCCAGGTTGGACTTCTAGTATATATAATTAGAAAATTAGAGCATCGTACCTCCTAAATCACTTATCGGTGTGTGCACATCAAAACAAAGATATTACAAGCCTCTGCAAACCTTCCTCAGAGATCCATAACCCAAAATATCTATTTGGTGGAATGACTAGATCACCTTTTATGCCTTTAACAAGATCCTTTGTTCTGCCGGTAGGAGCCAAAATAGTGTTGCTCATTTAGATGCAAGACTTGGGTTGCATGACTTTGGTTGCCATCAATGAAAATAGCTATAGGCCAAACTCCTTAGCCATATGCCAACACATTTTTGGTTTCCTATTGCTAATACCATATTGAGAAGAAGTTTGAGACTCGTCATCACACAATAGAAATTTTTTTTTGTATCTTGGATTATCTAGATCTTCCACTCCTAGTATTGACACTAGTACACTAGGCATGGATAACACCCTTAGCAACTCTTTAATTTCAAGTAGTATGCAAGTTGAACCAAGAAATTATAGTGTTCCACAAAAAAACATCATTCAAATTCATGAGGATCTAGCAAACTTACAACATCAAATAATCTTTGAAAACATTTCAACTACCGCCATCCTTTACATAGAAAACATTCACCGCATGCTTGAAAGTGAAGATGGACTTGACCTTGTGAAAAACACAGCGGAAATATTTGGAAAACATCTCCCCTCATCCAATAAGTGTCCATTGCCGGAAAGAAATGTCACAAGTCAAGGAGGGACCCAGATTCCTCTTACAATAATAGCCTCAATACCTACCTATACCAACCCACAAGTCCCAACAACAATGCAAAAAGTTTGTAATGTGATTCCTTCCTTGGGTATTCCTACTAGCATCCCTAGCTCCTATGTGGCATCAAAAGTTATATCTCCTACACTACAATTTATAAGCATTCCATTTACTTGTCCTAGAAACACATACAATGCTTCACCACTTTCGCTTCCATCTCATAATACAAATGATGACCTTCTCATAACAAAACTTTTCCAAACTGTTTCATCTCTCAAAAAAAAAATCTCCACCATCAACCAAAATCAAAATAGTCCACCTTCATATTATATCCAAGGCAGTCCATTATCCTTAGAGATATTACGAACATCGAACGCATAAGGTGTAGAG
This sequence comes from Sequoiadendron giganteum, assembly GCA_007115665.2. Lineage (NCBI taxonomy): Eukaryota > Viridiplantae > Streptophyta > Pinopsida > Cupressales > Cupressaceae > Sequoiadendron > Sequoiadendron giganteum. The sequence continues at coordinate 276,427,668 of CM021107.1, forward strand.
GTGCCTAGATTTGAGAAATATGGAGGGAAGAGGGATCCTTCTAACCATGTCAATGCCTATACTGCCTTATGTAGTGACTTTTTTCTTGAGGAAAAACTTTTGGAAAAACATCTTCCTAGTTCCTTGAAAGATACCGCCTTGGACCGGTTTTCTTCATTACCGAACAATTCAATTTATTCATTCAATGAAATTTTTGATGCATTTCTAAACCATTTATATGAATGGTGATCCTTTACCTACACAAAAAGAAGAGAACAAACATAATAGTAGGTCATTATGCAAGTTAGATCATCATTCCCCATGAAATTAGATTGAAACATCAAAATAGGAAATAAAATGAAGAACAACACAAAAAAAGCTAATTAAATCCTATCTAATGAGGAAACTTTCAATCCCATGGGTGAATTGGTGCCATTTTGATGTGGAAAATGACCCATCCCTAACTCCTTGATGTGATTTGATGATCTTTGATGACGATTCTTGATTCCTTGATGTAGTTTTTGAATAACTTGATAAAAATATGAAAATTGAATGAAAATGGATGAAATTGTAGATGAAATTAAGTATAGTAAGCTTGCATGGATTGTGGATGATCAATTAAATAGTAGAAGCCCTCTATTTATAAAAGAGAATGATGTGAAAAGAGACAAAATGGATGAAAGTGGGATAAAAGACCAACCAATGAGAGGAGGCCACTTGTCCACATGTGATTGGAGGAGGAATGAGCAAATTTTGATGAATGTGCAAATAAATGCAATTTGGTGGAATTCGAAATTTGTGAAATGACAAGTTGGAGGGATTACGCTGGTTCAAAGAATAAATTGGCAAGATCAAAATTCAAAATTTTCTTTTTTTTTCAATGCCCTACTGCTACCCTAGTGAGAAGGATTATGCTAGTATACTACCCCCTCAAGAGATCAGACAAAAATTTGGATTTTTTGGGTCATCACGTGAAAAAAGAGGACAAACTACCCGAGGGGTCCAGAAAGGGTCCATCATGCAAAAAATATTCAAAAATATGGAAAAAAACCCTTGGGTGGGAAAAAACAAGATCGGGGGTCCAAAACCCTAGTTGAATGGCTAAACAGGGTAAAAAGCCCTAACTTTCAAGCTTAAATAGGCCTCGAGGGGTCACTTTCAATTCATTTGCACACTTAGCCTTTTGATATTTTTGCATTTTGAGCTTTGAGAATTGATCGAGATGGTGCAAGAAGTGCTTTCTTGACATGTGTTTGATCGAGTGTGTGTGTACCAATGACCAGTCGACATAGGACCACTAGCATGTGACCCTTAGCCACCTTGTCCTTTCACTTTTCAAGTGCATTTAATAGGGGTCAGAGTCAAATTCAGGTCAAGCAACATAGTTTAGCAACACTATAAGGTCAAAAGTGGGCTTGCATTTGCAAAATGCGCCACCAAGGTAGAGTTGGGAAATTAGGATTTTAGGAATACTTGGGTGCATATGAAAACTACACCGCTGTAGTCCAAATTATGTTTTGGGTGTAAGGTCACGGTCAAACTGCATCGTAGTAGTGCAGTTTAGAGTTTAGAAGGGTCCTAGTGGCACACTTTGGAATTTGCAAACAATGTCACAATTGCAAACAATGTTGCATTTGTTGTTTCAATTGTGAAGACTTAGGGTAGGGTCTTTATTTTTAATGAAACTTGACATTGTGGCTTTTTCTGCACAAGCCGACCTCGAGATATTTCTTTCACGGGAGCATAGGCCCCAAGTTCTTAGTCGGTTAATTGGAATGCATTTCTCCAAGAGCACCTTGGTGTGATTGGGTTTTTGTATGTTGCGTACGTAGCCCTGTGAAGACACATTTGGGAATGATGACTGTCCTAGCAGAGAGATGGCATAGTGAGATGTCCTCATTTCACCTACCAATAAGAGAGTCTATAGTCACATTAGAGGATATCTAGCATATCCTTCAGCTACCCATCCATGAGGAGAGTTATTTATGATGTGGATCATAGGAGGGACACATGCTTTTAGATTATGGGGCTTGATGAGCTCATATTTTCTGAGGGGTAGATAGAGCTTGAGAGGTAAAGGGGTACAATGCCAAATTTTAGACTAGTTGTACTTGTGATCATCTCAAGTCTTGTGGCACCAAATCGGCAAGGATGATATTTCATTCTGGAATGGGGCCTTGCCTGATAGCGGATGCTCTTTAGGAGATAGTGTTTTGCATGGGGCCTAGTGATGTTGGCTTCACTCTACTGAGACCTTCACAAGTTTACCTATTTGGACAATGGGCCATCAGGATAGGTGTCACACTTTTATACATCTAGGCTTGGGTGCACATAGTAGTTCTTTGCCCTTAGGTCACACCAATTTCCCTAGAGCGAGATGATCCCATTGTTTGGAGATATGGAGGGGCCCAAACCACTTTCACACATAGATGGGAAATTGGCATCGCTCACTATAGGAGGGTTATTGATGAGATGACCGACTTCACTTGGCGGCCTTGGCTTGGGGTTGGTCCCTGGTATGATGATGTTCAATAGTTATTGTTTGCATGCCAGGATAAACTTATGCAAAGAGATAGCATACCACAATAGAGAGGTATCTCCTTGACAAAGTGGCTAGATAGTTTGGGGATAGGCAAGATCGTCTTGATGACCAGTATGTGGCCATCTTTGCCTATACTATGAGGGAGAATGCATGTTGTAGACCTATCCTGACCGATGAGTTCTTTACATCATTTAGATAGCTAGTGTCTAGGTCATGGCCATATGATTAGGGATAGAGGGATGCAGGGGTGACACAGGCCTACATAACATGGTTTAGACCACCCCTACAACTTTCAAATCCAAGCACGACACTTGTATGGAGGAGGCCCATAGGCAGGTCAGCAGGTTGAGGGTGGGGAGGCATAGGGGATGGGGGAGAGGAGGAGAACCACCTCCACACCATCCACATTAGAAACCACCCCAAGAATAGCCATGACAGACACCACCCCAAGAGTAGCCACAAAATACATCACCCTAAGAGCAGCCCATAGATAGGGACAGAAAGATTGGGGTTTTGAGGGACCAACAACAACAACCCCCTCCACCACCACCATAGTTAGATCAAAGAGATATTCTCATAAAATAGGTTTAGGCATAGGTGCAGGTACTCATGACCGAGAGGGACTAGGCTAGATAGCAATTCCAGACTCTTACTATAGATAGAGATTATGCCCAATCAGAGTGGGACCAAGAGATAGGCCTATGATGACAACTTGAGAGCATGGCCTCTACATCCTAGGGTAGGACAGTGTCTACACAAGTATATCGGGAGGCAGTGAGAGAGGCAAAGTACTATAAGATGCATTATGGGAAGGAAGTACAAGCAGTGGCTCGGGTGCCAGATTATTCCTTGCAGATAGGGATGAGACAACATAAGGAGCATGTCGAGAGACAAGTGGGAGAGGGCAGCAACCAACAGCGATAGTTATCCATTTCTTTGATTAGAGACAACATTCATTTTTTATCCATGGGCTCATTTTTTGATAGCCTTGATTTGTATTGTGTACTTGATTTACACACATTTTATCTCGATCTTTGTACCATGATAGCTAAATTTATATATATATATATATATATATATATGAGATGATTCAATTCATTTATGAGATGTACTATTTTACTAATGCATGATGAATGGATGTATTTACTTTCTTATATAATATGATATGAAAGTAGTATGATTCTATCTTATGAGATGCATTTATTTTATGTGATGATGATGTGGTATGTGATGTAATAATGTGATGTAGATATTTCATGGATGCACATGATTATGAATGCATTTATTTTTGTATATTTTCTATGTCTTTATGATGGATGATATATGGATGGAATGTGTTATGATATGTAAATTATTCTCTAAATTACATCTTAATGGATTACATGATGTATTATGATTATGAAATGTATGCGATGATATGCAAATGTAATGTTTTTATTTTGTTTCCTTATGAATTTATGATGGATGATATATGGATGTTATGATGATTTTTATGTGATCTCTTTTATATAATGGAATATGAATATAATGATATGAGACGATGCTTGGTATTTATGATATATTCGTAAAATGTAATGCAATGATAAAAATGATGTGATATGAATATGTAATGACTTATGATATGTGACAATACAATACGTGGTTTATGTAATGGATGATTTGATAATGCCTATGTGATCATGAATGTAATGTGTTGATGTGAAATTATTATAATAATTTATGATGCGAGGTGACCTAGGATATGTAACTGAACGTAGTGCAATAATATGAATGTATTTATCTTAAATGATATGATATGTGAGATGATTATGCGATACGATGTTTATGTGGTAAAATGATGCTTTATGATATGAAATGATGTGATGATTCCTATTTCGTAATGATTCATGGATGGAAATATTATGGCATGAAATGTAAATTATTATTATCCTTATGAGATTACTATGATTGATATGAGTATGAATATGTAACGATTTATAATATATAATGATGATGCATGTGATATGATATGTGATGGATGACCTAATAATGCTTATGTGATAATATCTATGATGAAATGCAAATAATGGTAATGAATATTAATGATGAAATTCAATGCATCTATGTTTCCTATATGATTTGATATGCATTATGCTGATGATCGGTGGATGTCAGGTGGATGCATTTTATTGATGTTTTGTGTAACTGTCATGGTACCCTATTAGTATGGAAAGAAGACAGAAGAAATAAGATCCAACAAGCCTACTTTATTACTGATGATGCTAATAATGATATTAGGAATTGGGATTTTAAAAGGGCCATTTACCTTATGTTTGATAATACACTTAGGTAGGATGCGTCAAGGTATAAAGAACCAGGATGGCATGGTACCTAGTGTGATGGACTTTGACTTGACAATCTGATGGGAGTACTCATGTTCACACTTGACATACAAAACCTCATTCATAATGTAGTTCAGATATTCTAAAAATCTCAGACAAAAACATGGAAAATAAATCCTTCCTATATGGTCAACAAGATACCTAGAACACCCTCCCAACAAACCAAACAAAGCATGCATGATGAAGTTATATTACAAGAATATCAAGGAAGAAGAATAGATAAAAATATAATGATCGATTTCTCCATTCCTTTCTCTCTAAACTATTTTGATTAGGCATCATTGAGAGGTCCTTGGAATGAGTGTGAAATAAGATAAGTCGAAAGGACCGGATAAAGTAAATAAACAAGCTAATGTTCTTCATACCGCTAGCCAAAACTAAACTATGGTGATGCCTAATGTTGATGTCCATCACAGGAAAGGATGCATCCTAGGACATGTTATCAAATTATATAGGATTGACTGAATGATAAGCTATTGATACCAAGAGTTGACCAGCTTGTCTACTTACTGACCTAGACTTGAGACTTTGACGATTGAGCTTTTACTTTTAAAATTGCTAGAATTGCTTCCGATTGTTTTACCAAAGGATGAAAATGATGATTGATTTATTGTGAATGAGATTCTTTCAGGTGAAAGTGGGATGGAGATGGATGAATTTTTTTAAATATTTGGATGTTTTTGGTGTTTTCAAATGTTTTGAGGCTATTTTTGGGATTTTTAGCTTTTTCAATTTTTTTTGTATTTTATGCGATTTTGACGAAGAACCTAACCTAAAGACCTATCCTAGGGGTCTCGGGAGCTGATCAACAAATTAGCCTTTCCTACGTTATACACGCAGAGACCACGTAGTTCAATTGACATTCTCTTGATTATTGATGAAATGGATTCTTAAAGGAGTAACCTAAGGTGTCTCAGGGGATGATCAAAGATCAATCTTGCATACTTTCAAGCTCAGAGATGGCGTAGTTCAATTCATGACACTGCTTTTGATTTTTTGATTTTTTTATGTTTTTGGAATTTTGACGTATATTACGAATGTTTTTTGGATTTTCAAGATATTTTAAGGAAGATCTCGAGAATATACACAAATCCGATTGATGTAGGTACAAGAACATGCCCCCAGCATGGTGTGGTAGACTACTTCGATATAGGCAAGACAATTTGACCCTAGGAATGTGCCAAGTAGTATTAGGGTAGAACATGATATGAACAAAAGATCAAGCTATGGTACTAACATGGATGGATGATGGAAGGATGCGATGTAAATTGATAGATAATGATAGGTGTAAGCCGTGAAGATCCTGGTGGATGTGGAGTTCTCTATTTACACAATGTGTCTATTTGCTAGGTTTTCACCAAGGTACTTGTCCATAGCACCACCAAATTGGTTCTCACTAGAGGATGATTTTTCTCTTTAGTATTTTTTAATCCTTTTTCTATTTTCTTTTAGATTTTTTTAGAATTTTTTATTTTTTTGTATTTTTCATTTTACCCTTAAGAGATTAGGAATTTTTTTTTTTCGAGATGAGATTTGTTTATGGGATCTTGCATAGGTTCTCCTTTGAGCGTTGACAACTAGTATTCTCCTGATTTGTAGCTCATAGTGATGATGAATGGTCCCAAAAAATTGAGTTGAAATTTACCCTTACTATTTGGATTTGGTAAGTTCTTTTGATTTTCTTTTAGTACTAGCTCACTAACTTGGAAGGTCTAACTCTTGATTTTCTTGTTGTAGCTTCACTTGAGACGGTTCTAATATACTTTCTAGTGGTTTAAGGCATCCATACACTGCTCATCTAGTAGTTCTAGCTCATTCAATCATGAGACCTAGTATTCTTCATCTGTAATGAGATTATCCAGTGATATTATCAGGGACATGAGCTCGATCTTAGTGGGGAGGATGGCCTCTAATCCGTAGACCAGAGAGAAGGGGGTGGCACCTATTGGTTTGCAAATGACTGTGCAGTAGGCCCATAAGGTGGGATTCAATTGCAGATGCCAATATCGACCAACTTCATTGATTGTTTTCTTAAGGATTTTCAAGATGGTTTTATAGGTAGCTTTTGCTTGGCCATTTCCTTGGGGATAATATAGAGTGGAAAAACAGTGTTGGATTTTGAACTTTTGGCATAGGTCGCGAACATCCTAATTTTTGAAAGGTGTCCCATTATCTAAGATAATGGCTTGAGGGACATCATATAGACAAATAAGATAGTTCACTATAAACTTGGATAACTACTTTCCTGTGATGTAGGTCATGGGAATGGCTTCCAGCCACTTCGTGAAGTACTCCATGGCAGTGATGATAAAATTATGGCCATTGGATGAAGTGGGGGTGATTTTAACAATGATATCAAGCCCCCACTGCAAAAATAGCCAAGGTGTGATGATTGGGTGGAGCTCCTGAGCTGGTGCATGGATGAGGTCCCCATGCTGCTAACACTACAAACACCTTTTGACATAGTCATGAGCTTCTCTTTCCATTGTCATCCAATAGTATCCCATCCTCAACAATTTATTGGCTAAAGTTATACCGCTCGAGTGTGAACCACAAATGTCATTATCTACCTCAGTTAAAGTAGACAAGGCCTCCTTAGTGTTTAGGCAACATAAAAGGGTCCCTTCAATGATCCTATGGTATAGGGTATCTCCTAGGATGAAAAAATCGGATGATTTTTTTATAAATTCTCTTTTGAGGTTCAGGGTTATGTTGGTAGGGAGAACTCCTATTCTCAAGTAGGTGTAAATATCATGGTACCAAGGATCGTCGGGACCAATGATTTTGCACACCAATTTGAACTCTATTACCTTGAATGTAGTATGAGAAATTTCTCTACGAGGAATTTCTACTTTGGGACATTGTGTGAAATCTCTAGGAGTGATCCAATCATAGCCATTTCATGCATTGCTCTGTTGTTTCCTCTAAATTGCTATTCAAATGTGATATTGATGAAGGACTCCTTAAGGATTTCCACCAATTTTTGTATGGAGTCATTTTATCATCCTTTTTTTGATATTAATTGTTCACCTAGTTTATTATGATTTTTTTCCCCCGTAGACCTTATGTGCCATTATTTTCCACTTCACTACGATCCTCAGCCCCATGAGAAGAGCCTCGTATTTTGTGATGTTGTTTGTGCATGGGAATGATAAATTGTATGATTTAGGTATGCAATGGCCTTATAAAGTGATGAAGAAGATTCCCTCTCCTGACCCGTGTTGTGTCTAGGATACATTAAAATACATTTTCCAATGATCGGCTACATTGAGGTTAAAGATTGATTCATTGGGGAACTTTGAAACCAATGGATTCTCTGCATATATAGGTACTTCTGCTAGTTGATCTATGATTCCTTTTCCTTTGATAGCCTTGTGTTCTACATACTCAATGTCATGCTACATTAGGATCATTACCCACTTAGCCATTCGTCCTGTGAGAGTTGCTTTGGAAAGTAGGTATTCGGGTATTCGAGCTGATCTATTTTTGTGATTAGCTTGATCTAGTGTGCTACCATGTAATGTCTGATTTTTTGTGCTATAAACACAACTACTAGGAAAGATTTCTTAATGGATGTATAGTTTAGCTCATGTCCTACCATGGTCCTATTTATGTTATAGATAGCCCTTTCCTTCCTATTTTCATCATGTTGGGATAAGAGAGCACCGAGGGCTGCCACTATTGCTGATATGTATAAGATCAAAAGTTTTCCTGGAATTGGTTGCATAAGGACCGGTGGTGTCATAAAATACTCCTTGATCTTATTGAATTCTTGTTCACATTTCTCATCCCATTTGTATGTTACCCACTTGTGGATTAGATGATATTATGTGATTTCCTTATCTACTAGTTGCACTATGAATCGACGGATGGAATGGAGTCTTCCTTGTAGGCCTCTTAGATGCTTCAATGTCCTAGGTGCCTCCATTTCAAGAATTTCCTTGACTTTGGCAGGGTTGAACTCAATTCCTCTCATTGATACAATCTACCCTAGGAGCTTGCCTAATTGTACTCCAAAGACACTTTTTTGGATTAAGTTAGACCTTGAACTTTTCAAATTTGTCAAAAATGGAGCTAAGAGAAAATATTTGGTCCCATTATTTCCTTGATTTAGCCAGTACATCATCCACATAATCTTCCATAGTTTTATGGATCATGCCATGAAATATTAGTAACATGGCCCTCTAGTAGGTTGCTCTTGCATTCTTCAACCTGAATGGCATCATATTTAAGCAATATGTTCCCCATGGACAAGTGAACGTTGTCTTGTTTTGGTCTTCCTTGGCTATCATGATTTTATTATACCTTGAGAATCCATCCATTAATGATAGCATCTCATGTCCTACCATCATTTCCATGATCATGTCAATGTTTGGAAGTGGAAAGTCATCATTTGGACATGCCTTGTTTAAGTCTTTGAAATCTATGAAGATGTGGATGCCCCATTTGGTTTTGAAATAGGTACAAGGTTTGTGACCCACTCTAGATAATGGATTGACCATATGAACCTTGCATCTTGGAGCTTTTGTAACTCTATTTTGACAAGAAATGCTATTTGTGAATGCATTTTTCTCAGCTTTTGTCTCACAGGCTTCGCTTCAGGATATACAGCTAGGTGATGAACCACAACTTTTGGATCAAGCCTAAGAATATTAGCATAATTCTACACAAATTTTACCTTTCTTTTCTCTAGGAACGTAGCTAGGAGCTCCTGTTCTTTTGTGAGAAGTGACTCAATCTAGAATGTTATGTGCGGTAGTTCATTTTTTCCTAGATTGACTAGATTGCACTATTATGCTAGAACCACTGAATTTTCTTGATGAATGGCACTAAGAGGAATATTGAATCCTTCACCCTCTGACACCTCAAAGAGGTTTACACTATTGGATACATTCTTTATTTTTTCTATTTTCAAGTCAAAGAGTGCCACTATGTGGTTTTCACTCAAAGACCTTGAGATTGTTCTCAATTTATCACTTTTGTGACTTAAGGATTCAATCCGTTTCCCATAATATGCTTATGTATCCAGTATAGTGTCAATCCTAGCTTTATGATCTCCATATCACATTGTATCCCATAATCCTATGAATTTAGAGAGTGCCTCATCATTTTCAAATGTGTCCAAATTTGGTGGTGCTCGTTGGTTGTAATCAATTTGGGGATAGACTAGGTTTATTTAATGGGTTTGATGGACTGACTCAAAAGATAGGGTGCTAATCATGCATAAGGAGGAGTCTTCAAAAAGCATAGGCAAGGGAGTTATGGGATCCTTGTCACTACTACACACATTGGTTATGTCAAAAGTAAAGTTATCTAAGGGTAGAACTATAGATACTGGTAGTTGAAGTGTGGCTACCGACAGCTGAGGGGGAGTCTTGACTACTAAATTGGAAGGACTTATACCATATATGATTACACTTGGACGGGTACATCCAAGGCCAATATTATTCATGAACTTTTCAACAATGATAGGTTCCAATCGGCTATTGCTATTTTTTCCAAGACTTTCATTTCTATTATAGCCCATTCCCAACAATAATTGAAGTCCTCTATTGGCAGCATCCATAGGAAGGGCTAGTAAAGGTCTTTCATATTCATAGAGGAGACTGTATATGTCTCTCTCATTCACTACTTCTCGATCGAGAGGGATTCACTCTAAAATTTGGAGTCGTTGTATCGGAAGCTGCGACTTTCGATGGGATCTAAGGGATTGAGGTAACTCCCTACCACAAAGAATCCTTTCTTCATTTTATAATCCCCACACCCATTGTCCTGGATTATGACCTTGATTTTAGATATGTAAGGAATGGTAGATATCTTTGTTGCAGAAGTGGAGGCTATGTTAGTTAGGTCTATATATGGGGTAGAAGGGCCTTCATAATATTTTGGAACTTGGGGATCTTATCGTACTTTGCTTCAAAGTTTTTACAGTAGACGAATGGCTCAAGATCACCATAGATTGTGACCACTTTGTTTTGATATGAGAATTTGACACATAATGGAAGGTTGATGCGATCACTTGCATCCCATGAATCCATGGATTCCCCAAGAGGATTTTGTATGGTAGATCAATGTCAAGCACATGGCAGGTGCTTTCCATAATGGTTGGCCCTAGTTGAATAGGGAATTGGATAGTGCCCTGAGACACTTTTTCTGGATCATCATATGCTTTGATTGTGATTCTTTTTCCTTTTTCAATGGAATCCTTAGAGAATCCTAGATTCTTTATGAGCTTGAGAGAATAGATATTTGGACCTACACCCCCATCCACCAAGATCCTTTTGACTTTGTTTTTATGAATTAGGACCTCAAGGTGGAGTGTGCAATTGTGAGATGGTTCAGTGGGGAAGTCATGGTCGGAGAATGTGAGGAGATTTGAGGTGGTAATGTTTTTGACCATAGCTTGGAACTTTTTAGTATCTAGATTGGATGAGACAATGGATGAAACTAATGCTTGCACTCAAGGATTTAACTATGTTATGATCCGACATCGGATTTGTGTAGATCTTAAGATCTTGGTTTCTTGTTGGTTGCTCCATGCTAATGATCTTGTCATCAATGAGGTATTGGATTATATTTTTCAGCTTCATGCAATTGGTTGTTGTGTGCCCCTTGATTTTATGATAATCACAAAGGTAATTTTCATTGTACCATGGAGGTTTGACTTGGGGCTCTTCATAACTGTCACAGGTGGGGATTTTGATGAGATTCTCATTGACCAATTTCTTCATGATGGATTCACCTAATTTCCGAAGGGTTATGAACTTCCTCTTGGGGGTCTATTTATTTCACGAAGGTGGTCCCCCTTGATTATTCAGATTGTTGATTTAATTGTTGGGTGGTTTTTTTCCTACCATATTGGTTTGTGTTGTTGTGATTGTTGTTTGGAAATTGTTGATATGTTGGAGTGTCCTACCTTGGGGCACTGCTTATGACCTTGGTATCAACCATTCCATCATTGGTGAAATTATTTATCTTTTCTCATGTGTGAGGTTTTTCATTATAGTTGGTGGAGGGGGGGCGGTTATCTTGATATTTAGGGTATCAAGGTGTACCCTCTTGTGCAATGAGGGCTCGTTCGATTTTGAGCACCTTGGGGATGAATTGGTCATAAGTGGTAATGCATTACATTTTTAGATGGAATTCCAAGGTTTTCACTAGATTTGAAATGATGGTGCAAATTTGTTGATCCTCTAGCATGGCCCACTTGATTCGATTGGCCTTGGATTTCCATAGTTGTAGGAAGGAAGCGAATGATTCCCCCTTACCTTGTTTGAGTGTAGATAGTTCCTCTAGACTAACATCCATGCTTATGTTGAATGCATAATTCTTTATGAATGCATCTATGATCTCTTGGAACATTTTGATGCTAGTAGGTAAGTGAGAAAACCACTCCATGGTAGGGCCAGCCAAGCTTTAGGGAAATAGTCACATCAAATATGTATCATTATATGCGACTTCTATCCAATGTACTTAGAATTCCCTGATGTGATCCTCAGGGTTTCCCAACCCATGGCATTTTTTGAACTTAGGGATTTTGAATCCCTTTTGGAATGGTATCATTTCCAAGCTCTTGTCGAAAGGATAAGGGAACAAATTGCTTGGTGTCCTTGTTTTCCCCAACTGAAGATTGAGCACTTGTTGTAAGAGAAACTTGATCTATGTTGTCACATCATCTTGTGGATTAGGATGTGGAGTGAAGGTGTTCTGGAGAGGTTGAGGTGTTTGAGTGATGGGTGGAGTGTGGGTGGGAGTTTGTTGCAAGCTCTACTACACAAGTAAGGCTTGCTGATATTCCTGCATTTGCTATTGTGCCAACAATGCTTGTTGTTGTTCTTGCTACTATTGTGCCAACAAATCTTGTTGTTGGGCTTGTTTCTGAGCCACTTGCTATTGTGCTTGATACTATTGTAGGGCTTGCTCATATGCTTGTTGCTAGGTTTCTTGCAATTATGCCTAGTATTGAGCTTGTGCTTATGCTTGCTAAGCTTGATATTGGGCTTAAGCTTGAGCTTGTGCTTGTTGGGCTACCTGTGTGTCCTGGGAAGCTTATGCAACTTGTGCGGCTTGAATTTCTTGTGCATCTTAGGTGACCTATTTTTTGTTGCAGTAAAGCTTGAGCTTGGGCAGCCTATTATGCTTGTTGTGATGTCAATTGTGCTTGCACTTGTTAGGAAACTAGTTGTGCAACTTGTTGATTTTAAATTTGTTGAAGTGCCTTTTGATAGGTGGCTCATTGAGTTGCTCACAACTGATGCTAAAGGAGTTGGATATGTTGGGTTTTAGTGGTGGTGGAGGTGGATTAGGAATAGTGTTTCTTGTTGTGATGAGTGGGACTATTTTATTGATAATTGAGGTTTGGATAGTGGAGGGTGTGATTTATAGGCTTGGTCCTTGGGAGATCATGTTTTGAGATACTTTTGGAATGGTGGATGATGTGTTGATTTATGGGGTTGTTTGAATAGTTTCCACCTATTGTTGTGATGTTGATGGCAAGATGGCAGGATTTGGTACAATGTTTTGATTTGTGATTGGAGGGTTGCTTGGATTTGGTTGATTGATGGTGGGTAAAGGGGGAACGCCCAACCCAATGCAAAAAAATAATTTTCATTTGTTAAAGTCAACGAAACTAGAAAGAATGATGTGATGAATGTTGACATAGATGATGATAACAATGATTCTATTCAACATCATACTATCACTAATAATGCGAAATATGAAATGGTAGGGATGATAGATGTCATCCCTCATGTTAGGTCTCAAAAATGCAGGTTTGAACCACAAGAGGTTGCCAAGCTCTTGACACATTTTTGGCTAATGTACAAGGCCAATTAATGTAATTGAACCTTCTACTCTTTAGGCTTTGATAAACCTAGGTGGGTGTTCCCAAATGTGGAAGCATATTTGAAATTTATGTTATCCTTAACTAAGACAATCTATTCACAATGGCAATGGGAAGCGAAGTAGATGTAAAGGTTAATTTGGTATAAATTGTATAAGCAATATCAAGGTATATGAGTATGTTCGGGTAACATATGTAGTTGTTCGAAAATGAATTCTCTCTAAGGTTCCTAAAGTGAGTTGTATGGATTTGAATGAAGAGATGAATAAGACCAGTACCTTATTGGGTAAAAGGGAGTCAAAGAAAGCTAGTGATGGGTGACTAATATTGGCTACAACTCAAACTGTTTTGCACTTAAATATTTATACTTTGTATAAATGTGTGACGATGTGACTAGCAGACTCTTCTTATTGATCCAATGAAGATCTATTAGGCTACTGTGATCTATATTTAAGAGGATTTTAATCCTTCCTTGAAGAAACCAGTTAAAAGGGATGACACAGTGACAACAAATGT
>CM021107.1:276452060-276553602 GCA_007115665.2 Sequoiadendron giganteum
CAAAAGGTGACATAGCTGGAAAGAGAGAAAAATGGATCACCAAGATCCTAGAGAATGACATCAACATTATATCAACCAAGCTAGTTCAAGGAAGATTTTTATGCGAATATATTGTGTAAGAATCAAGTTTCGTAGGTAAGAAGGAGACCGATCAAGTTTATGCAGACCAATTCGAGTCTGATGAGTCCTAGGTGAAGGATCAAACATAGTATATGAAAAAGGGGCAGTACCCAACCAACCTTACATTTCACAAAAGGAGGACTACCGTCTGCAAGGCACTAGGTATGTATTAACAAAAGGTGTCACATTTAAAAAGAATTATGATGGTGTCCTACTTCGATGCTTAAATAAGCCATAGACGAGAAGGGTTCTTAATGAATTCCATTGTAGTCCTGAAGGTGGACATTTCTCTACCAAGACTACCACCTTAAAGATAATGCAAGTAATGTATTATTGGCCCTCCATGTTTTTCGAAGTGCACCATTTAGTGTAGAAGTGTACTCAACGCCAATATTTTTTTGGAAAAAAAAAGAAATTTGTGTTGCCTTTGATGAGCCTAATTGTAATTGAAGAACCCTTTTCCCAATGGGGTTTGGCTTTTCTCAAGATAATAAATCCTATTTCTAGTGGTAGCCATAAGTGGATCCTTACGGTGACTGACTACTTCACAAGGTGGATGGAGGTCGATGCCCTAAACAAATTCTATAGAAGGCAAGATTGTCAATTTAATAGGTTCAGGGATGTCAATTTTTTTCTATCAAACATGTGGTTTACCTTAAAACTTCAGAAAACTACTACCCACAACTAAATGGGTTAGCAGAGTTGACCAAACAAAAACCTAATTAGGTTAATCAAATGCATCAAGTCAGAGTGACAAAGGGATTGGCACAAGCACCTGCTAGCTGCTCAGTGAGCAGACTGAATTACACCCAAACAAATCTTGAAGGCCTCTCCTTATGAACTGGTATATAGAAAAGAGGTAGTTCTACCTATTTCCATAAAGATCCCTTGCTTGCAACTGCTGAAGGCATTGGAGATTGAAGAAAGAAGTGGAATGGAGGTAAGGTTGGTGGAACTCCTCAAACTCAAGAAGGTTAGATAAAAGTCTTGTAGGGCCATGGTCAGTTGCCAATAGAGAATAAAGCGATGGTCTGACAGAAAGACTTCCAACCTAGATTTTAGGGAAGGGAGACTGGTACTAAAGTACAATGAGCACACTATGAAACCAGGTTAACATACAAAATTTGAAGCACTATGGAAGGGAAATTTTTGTTTTAGTGTGTGTAAGGAAAATAATGCACATGGGCTAGATGATATGGAGAGTAATGTTTTGGATATACCGGTGAATGGTATTTTTTTTAAATTGTTCCATTAATGTGCAGGTTTTTTAAAGAAAAAATATTCATAGTTTTGTACCATATGTAAAAAAATTATAAATATATTTTAATTTTGAGAACGAGCCATGAAAATAGCACCGAGGAAGTAGAAAAGTATTGTATTATATTATATTCATGAAAATTTATAGTGTAATACAAGCTCGAGGCTTGAATTTAAACATGAAGCCCTCTCGAGAAAACACAAAAAGAGTCCCAAAGAAAAAAGAAGAAAAAATGTGGAAACATGCAAAAAATAGTAAAAGTTAGGTCTCTGGCTGTTGTTACACAGTCAAAGCAACTCATAGTTGGGTTCTCTTTCTTCTTCTTCTTCTTCTTCTTCTTCTTTAACAAGGTGGAAGGGGGCTGAAAACACAACACACTTGAGCTTGGCATAATGAGGACCTTAGTTCTCCTTGCCACAGTTGTATACATGGAACTTGAAGTGTTCCCTCTAGTTGAGCCCGAAAATGCATTCCATGCCATATTCTCGCAACAGGTAGGTGGTCGCCGAAAAAGACAACAAATGATTCCCATCAAGGTCCATGGTGTGGAAGTTAGGTAGGAATGATAACTAGGCCACATCCATCCCATAGTCAATGTGTCTACAGATGTTAATCACGCTCAGAATACCGACACTAGGGATGGCCAGTTAAATAATTTCACCAAGCCTTTCTAGTAGTATGGAGTCAAAAATCTAGTGGCATAATTCACTTATCATTGTCTTAGTGATGTTTAGGTTGAGTAGGGAGGTGACTGTGTTGCCAAAAAGTGTAGCCTTTGACACTTTTCGCTCATTTGGGTCCTTGCCTATGGATTTTGGATCTTTTTCAACCTCTTTTTTACCCCTTTCAAATCCTTTTTCCTAAGCTTGTCATCACTAAATTAACCCTTTATCATGCTATAATTTCCCCTTAATACACTTTATAGGTCCAACATTAGTGTGTTTGGTGAGACAATCTTGACAAACTATAATAATCACATTTAATCCCCGAAAAATAATGAAAATTTCCTAGGTGGACTAGGTGGCCACCTTGGGTGACCTAGTCCCATGTGGCTTAAAATTTAAATTTAACTTAACATTCTTATATGATTTTGTCTCTAAAACCCTAAGGTCGACCTATATGGTGTTATTTTAGGAAAGTAGGGCATAACTTCTATAAACAAGGGTTATTCCCCTCATTTTTCCTCTCCTAATAATTCTTCCCTCTCATTTTTTCCTCCTCACTCACTCTTCTCAATCACTCACCTAGTCCTTCTTCTCAAGCAAGCTAGGTTTTTGAGCATTCCAAGTCAACAAGACATCTTTTTTGAAGCATTCAAGGGTTGATTGTTGCAACAACACAAGATCTCTCATCATGGAAAGATTTAGGTATGTTGAAGATCATTGAAGAATTTGAGGACTTTTTGAAGACCTCTCCTTTCTTGTAAAGTCCAAACATCAACCAAAAAGTCACTTTCAAGCACAAATATGAAAGTTTCAGAAGTAGACAACTATGAAGAACCAAGGTGCGAACCGGGGGCTTTCAGTTCTCCTTAAGAAATTCCAAAAATCCTGAAGAGGTCTAAGTCACCAACAATGGTGAGCCAATCCCACTGGATAGGACTTTCTATAATTTTCACATTTTCAGACACCCATTTGGTAGAAACATGCTCCAGATGAGTTTCCTCAAATCTGGGAGTAGGTTGCCCATATTGGCACAAGTGTCCCTTTCAGCTTCTACAAAATTTTCATCAGCATCCTAGACCTCCAATATATCCTTCTTTATATTCTAGGTGTACAGCTCTCTAGCTCCTTTATTTTTTTTTAGTTTAATGTACATTTTAGGTCATTTTGTATATGTTTGCATACAACATTGCATTTTCCAGCACTTTTGCATTTCAATAGTTTACCATTCATTAATCATTGTATTTCTAGTTAATTACACTTAGACACATTTACACACACCTCAAAACCATCAATCTAACTCTTTGAATGAACCCTAAGATGAAAAGGTGTGAAAGAGAGCCATTCTTCCATAGTTTTCTTTTAGGTGAAAAACCCTAGGAGCTCATTGGGGAATCCTCATTCCCTAAATTCATTTCTAGTGGTTCATTTTGGTGAACCTGATGTCCTTTCACCCCTCTTTTCTAATTTAGAGTCCTTCATTTTCATAGGCTTAGCTTCCATTTCATTTTGTATTATTAAAGTTTCATCCTTGGGTTTTAAAATTTGCATTAGTGAAAAGTGCATATAGGTTGCATTTTTTCATCTTAAATCATTCAACATTTCTGAAATTTTTCTTTTTTATCTTATATCTACATTATACATCATAGAAAACACCTAGATCCATCTATTTTTTTTGAAAAATTTCAAAAAAATCACCAAAAGGAGTAGGCCTCCACTCTGGGCGACCTAGTCCCTTTACCTTTTGAAACTGCCCTATTTTGTGCCATTACTTACCTGTATAAATAGGTTATATTTTTGTTACATGTATTTGATTAAATTTAGCTTCATTTAGCTCATTTCATGCATTGCACATTTTTAGATTTTGCATTCACATCATTTTATTTTTAGATAATTGCATAGTGTAATCAATGAATTAATTTGTTTCACATCTAAAGCATTTCCTTTTAAGTCTTTACATTGCATTGTGAATTATTCAAACATGTTAGTTTCAATTCTTTCAAAATTTACAAAGAAAAAGTTAGTAAATAAACATGCTAATAATTCATTCAATACATTCCCTAGTAATGAGAGTCTAGAGAATGAAAACATTATTGATTGTCTTGAACCTACGCTACCTTCTATCTCTCCTATTTGTAAGGATGATGTTTTATAAGAAAATACAAACATAGACAATCATGATGATCATAATTGTTCCTCTCTTGATACCTCTCCTTCTAGTGATGAAGGTATCTTGCTACTAGAAGGTACAATCATTGAGCATCATGAATTTCTTTGCTTGTTCTTCTCCTCATACCCTTTGGGAAGATATTTTAGCACAAGAAAATGTAATCATAGACACTTTCCTAAACATCACCTTACCTAAATTGCATAACAATGTCCATGAAAATTATCCTTCTCCTCACATCCCTCCTCATTCCAAAGAGGATAGGTTGATGTTCGAGGATATGCCTCTTCCAAGTCATAAGACTCTTGACCCTCCCTACCTATTTTAAAATCATAGTGGTCCTTCTCTTGATGCCTCCTCTCCTTGTAGTGAAGCATGTGACAAACCTCTTCCATGATCTCATATTAGGGTCTATAGTATGAAACAATAGAATGAGACAATTTCCAATCAAATAGAACCCTATCCTAATCCTTCCTCTCCTCATAATCCCATCATTGATCCTTTCCTCGATAATATCATGCCCTTAAAAGAATATGTGGAGCCTATATTAGACTCTCCTTCCCTAGTGGATGTTAAGATCATTCAACCGCAGCTCATTCTTTACCCTCCAACCAAACCTAAACCTGAATTTACCCTCTACCTTCCTACCCATAATGTGAACATTGCAGAAATTGAGTCATGATATTTTTTCTCATACATATTAAACCTGTAATAATCTGCAACCACAACCATCACCCTCAACTCCTTTACCTTTACCTAATCCTATCTTACCTATTGCCCCTCGCTTGAATTCCCTACTTAGGGAGTATGACTTTGTTAACCAACTAAGAAATACTCTCGCTAAGATCTCCTTATGGGATCTCATTCAAGTCTCCCATCACTACCATAACATGATGTAAGAAGAAATATAGCAAGTTCACATCCCCTCTAATAGGAAATCAAATGAAATAGTAGCTATTATTCATGGAATTAATGCTGATATTTTTTTTTCAACAAAGTGAGCTCCCTCCTTTGGAAGTGAAAAAACAAAATGAAACCTTCGTAATAATATCTCAATAAAAAAAAGGGATCAAGGGAACTCTTGTAGATACTATTTATTCTCTTGATGTGTGTAGTGTGAGCCTTTTATATAGGCTTGGCATTGCTAGATCCCACATCAAACTTGATTCTTTATCTATCAGAGGATTTGATAACATCACTAAGAAATCACTCAGTGTGATCACTATACCTGTAATGGTTGGAATGGCCACATTAGAAACTAAAATCCATGTTATGCCTCATGAAATTTCCTATACTCTTCTCTTAGGAAGGCCATGGATTCATGCTATGAATGGAGTGCCTTCGACTCTTCATTAAAACTTGAAGTATATCTTTAACAACAAAGTGTACACACTTGATGTCGATCCTAAACCTAATAGTTGCTTACATATTTAAAAATCCAAAGAGAATCATTTCAACAACTTAGAACCAACCACCAAGGTGGAATGCACACACCAACCAAATAATGAACAACATCTTGAGCAAATCACAAAACTCATAAATGATGATTGGGGTTCCTTCAACTTCACCCCCTCCCTTACTAGGAGACTCCAAGATCATCAACATAGACTCTCCAAGGGGAAACATAGTCTTGTCAACACAAGACTCGACCGATCCTTCCAAAGTGTCCAAATCAACCACTCTAGTCACTGATGCAAACAAAAAACCCTCACCCAATCCAAAAAAGCTGAAAAATACCTATGGTAAAGGTTATGAGCTCATGAAACAACTTGGCTATAGTGGAAAAGGTTGTGGTGCTACTAAACAAGGTATCCAAAACCCTATCAAGCCTAACACAGACTCAACAAATAATTTTCTTGGTTATTGTCCTTTAATTGACATCACCAAGCCCTCACCTCCCACCAAACCTATCTAAAATCATCCTTCTCACCCAACCTTCAAAAGTGATCCTTTCAAACCAAGAAAGGACTCTTTGCTTAATGACAATGTCATCTTGCTACCAGCTACTGACTCGGATTTTACACACTCCTCCATAGGAGTATAAAAAATATCACAATCTCACATTCATTTCATAAGTATGGCATCCTATACTAAGAAATACCCTTCTTTGTTTCACACCAAAGGATCATCTTCTACCTTCGATCAAGAGGGCATCTTGTTGAGGTTGACATTAATTTCCTTCTGGTGCAAGAGCACATTTAAATTGACATGATTTCAGTTTGATTTAAATTATGTTGTTTCAAATTTCCTAAGGGTCATTAAAGTCATTCTCAATGTATGTGTAAAAATTTGAGTAAATGCAAAATTTGTCCAAAAATTGCAAAAAATGTCAATTTACAAAAAAATGATGTAACAAGGAATTTGAAAGGTCACTTATAGTCTTAGGTGGTTGGAGCTAGTTGGACAATAAAAATTCATGATTTAATTCTTTTAAAAATGCTTTGGAACCATTTTGTGATATGTGGGTGATTGTATGAATGGTTTTGATCAATAGAAAACACAGTTTTAAGCAATTTTCTTCAAAAATTCTATGTTTATTGGCTGAGTACGGCCTTGTACAAGAAAATAATGGTTTATTTTCTATTGTAAGTTGTAAAGGACTCAATCACCTCCCATTTTATTTTTTTCTCATGTAAATTGGTTTAGATTTGCAAAAGATATTTGAAATTTGGTGTTGACAAGTGAAACCCTTTGTTAGGGTAAACAATGACATGAAGAAATTGAGTTTCTCTCATTTTTATGGTTAAAATATCCAAAATTTTCGTAAGATAAATACATTACAAGTAAACTTTCAAATATTGGAGGTTTGGAGTGAGTAGGTAAGGGAGAAGAATGAGGAAGGATTAAATATTTGACTATTTTTTTGAGTACATACTGCTAAACAACGTAAAGCACATGAATATACCCTAGGGTTTGAGTGAATGCTTAATGTGAAGAACATTAAAAGTAATTTTAAGCTTTAACAAGTCTATATTGACATGTTTTAATTATTTTTTGAAATATTTTTATGGTGGCATGAATATTTTCAATAAAGCCCTACTAGTGTAAGAACAAATTAGGCCTATCTAAGAATGGTAAAGCTTCAATTAAAATAAATTTCCTAAAAGCAACCAATATTGAATTTTTGGTATGTTTTAGAACCCTTAAATGGGTGGTCAAAACACATTTCACTATCTGATTTGGAGGAGGATCTTGTAAGATAAATGCTGATAGTCCTTTGTGAATTTTTACAAGCATTGGGCATCCTTTATAAGGAATTGTCTTTAAATCATGTAATTTGAGTTCTTGGGATTGTTATGTAGTTGAATCAAGTTGTTTTAGACCTGAAAAAAACATCCCAAGTGTTAGATCAAACATATTTTTCTTGAATGGTGAATTTATGGTTGAAGCTTGTAAATGTCAATATAATTCTTTTTGGACAATCATGATAAATTGATGGAAATATGGAAGGGAAGATAAATTAAATGGTTTATTTTGTTGAATTTAAGGTCTTGATGGATGGTAAAGACAATAATTTCCATTCATGAATCAATTTAGTGGGAAAAATCCATTTTGTTTTTAGAATAATCATTATGATTGGAGAGTGTTTTAATGGGGGTTTTGTATCATGAATTGAGGACTGAATTTGTGAAGGCCTAGATAGGTCATTCTTATATGGACAAAGATTTTTTAGGGATGTAATGAACTTTGGGACTCTGAATGTATGTTTGAGTGTTTAGAACTAATGAATTGTGAAGGGTAAGTTGATTGAGTAACCCAAGAATGTTTGAATTTGATTAAGGAAATTGAGTTGTGGTTGTTTATTCCTTTGTATTGCCTCATCTTCAAAGTGGGGGAATACATCACCACTCACATTTCATTATGTGATTTTCCCTTTTCTTGCGACTCCCTCTCTTGGAAATATTTGGTACAATGTTGCTCAGGATGAAACTTTGCATTTTTCCTCTTTTGCATACAAGATGAGATCTTCCTCTCTTGCATACAAGATTAGTCCGTTTGCAATTTTACTCTCTTGGCGACATTATGCATAATGTTCCCTATGATGAGACATTGCATGAACAAATAAAAATCCCTTTGAAAAAAATCATCACAAAATCATTTTATTTTGTGGTGCCTTATCAATGTTATCAAAAGGGATAACTTTGATATAGTTTGAGTGGGAAGCCCAACCAAGGGCATGACTTTCCCCATAGCCATCTTTTTGAGTACATACCAACCTTTTGTATATTCCTCACCCTTTGGGACAACCCTCCATATGGACAACCTATTGTTATGTGGCCCCAGACTGAGCACATCTCTTCACCTTTATCTTTCACCAAGTTCTTGCCATTGTATGATCATGCATCTCATTTTTCTATAATTCATTCACCCTCTAATGTGTCTTTTGCATTGATGTCGAGTTGAATTAGAATCTCAAATCCTAGGGGCTTGACCACCTCCTTCATCTTTCCTATTCTTCTTCTTTGTAATTATTTACCACCTCCTTTGGGCTACTTTAGTGTGAGTTTGAAGAAATTTCATCCTCTCACTAAAGTGGGAGCGAAATGTGTCCCCAAAAAGTGCATTCTTTGACACTTTTCGCTCATTTGAACCTTTGCCTATGGATTTCTGACCTTTTTCAGCCTCCTTTTACCTCTTTCCAAGCCTTGTGCCAAGGTGTTGTAAAAACATTTCACACTTTCCTAGGCTTTTTATCACTAAAATAACCCTTTCTCATGCTATAATGACACCTTAATACACTTTATAGGTCCAACTTTAGTGTGTTTGGTGAGACAATCTCGACAAACTATAATAACCATATTTTAATCCTCGAAAAACAATGAAAATTGCCTAGGTCGACTAGGTCACCACCCTGGGTGACCTAGTCCCATGAGGCTTAAAATTTAAATTTAACTTACATTCTTACAAGATTTTGTATCTAAAACCCCAAGGTCAACCTATATGGTGTTTTTTCAAGAAGATTAGGCCATAACTTCTATAAATAAGGGTTATTCCCCTCATTTTGCCTCTCCTAAGACTTCTTCCCTCCCATTTTTTTCTCCTTATTCTCTCTTCTCAATCACTCAACCACACCTCAAGAAAGCTAGGGTTTTGAGCATTCCAAGTCAACAAGACAATTTTTCTGAAGCATTCAATAGCTGATTGTTGCAACGACACAAGATCTCTCATCGTGGGAAGATTTAGGTACATTGAAGATCATTGAAGAATTTGAGGACTTGTTGAAGACCTCTCCTTTCTTGAAAACTCCAAAAATCCACAAAAAAGTCACTTTCAAGATCGAATACCAGAGTTTCAGAAGTAGACAACTATGAAGAACCAAGGTGCAAACTGGGGGCTTCCATTTCCCCTTCAAAAATTCTACAAATCCTATGAGGACTAAGTCACCAACAATGGAAACCTAGTCCCACTAGATAGACATTTCTATGATTTTCACATTTTTAGACACCCATTTGGTAGAAACGGGCTCCATACTAGTTTCCTCAAATCTGGGACTAGGTCGTCCAGATTGGCACAAGTGTCCATTTCAACATCAACAAAATTTTCATCAGCATCCCAGAACTCCAATAGATCCTTCTTCAAATTCCAAGTGCACCTCTCCTAGCTCCTTCATTTATGTTTAGATTAATGTACATTTTAGGTCATTTTGTATATGTATACAACATTGTGTTTTCCAATAGTTTTCTTTTCAATAGTTTAACATTCATTAATCATTGCATTTCCATTTTATTACACTTAGACACATTTACACACACCTCACAACCCCCAATCCAACTCTTTAATGAAACCTATGATGAAAAGGTGTGAAAGAGGTCCATTCTTCGAAAGTTAGCTTCTAGGTGAAAAACCATAGGACCTCATTGGGGAATCCTCTTTCCCTAAATTCATTTTTTTTGGCTCAACAACAAAGTGAGAAACGATGTTGTAGTTACTTCTCAACTAATTTTCATCGTCAATATAGTCCAAGCAAACTACCCACTTGAATGCAATAGTACCAAGGTAGTCACACTTCTTCACCAGAAACTTAATTCTATCACAAGTGACCTCCCCCATGAAGGCATATTATATCCTTCATGATAGAAGAAAAATAGTAGTACCGAGGCTGGCCGACATTATGATAGAGCAGCAAGTGTAGTAGAATGAGAGATAGAAAGAAAATCTCACTAAAATTAAGGCTATTTTTTGAATAAACATTATAATAAGGTGGTATAACTATTTATAAAAAGATGTGCCAAAAAACACAACCAAAGAGAATTCTATGTTTGGCTAGATAACAATGGTGGAAATACCAAAGCAACCAAAGGACAGAAGATGAATCATACAAAACATTTGACAAAAATTCTTGAAAATTAAATTTGGGCATTGGGAGTAAATGCTTGCATAGGTCAATTGTCGACATGTGTCCTTTTCGATCATCAACACCAGCTAGCTCGATTATGTGAAAATATATAAATTAGGGTAAACCCACAAAAGTGATTTACAATTTGAGGAAGGAAAAGTTGAAAAAAATGACCCCATGCAAAAAAATTGCTTTTAGGGGTTCGAACGAACTACTTTGTTCGAGCAAACCAAAATAGGGTTCGCTAGAACCTAGGTTCAGGTGAACCCATTTAATGATGGGGCTCACCATTCTTGGAAAAAGCCAAAAGTGAAGGCTTGTGGAGAGGGAGTTCGCTCAAACCCCCCTTTTCCCCCCTTCTCCTCCTTAGACACCAAAAAAGTCTAGAATTTTTTGCTTCAAAGCTTGGGTTGAGGATGAAAATGGAGGAGACTTCAAAACCCAACTAGATGATTGTAGTCCTCAGAATGAGATATCCAACAAATATAGTTTTAATATGTTTTGGTTTTATTATGTATTTTTTTTTTAGTTTTATTAAACATAGGTTTTTCACCGTAAATCAAGCTCTATATTTTACACATGTGAAAAAATAGTAGATTATCAAAGAAATATATATATGTGACTGCACTAGATATTGAAGTCCTTGATCCAATGAAAAAAAAAAGAATTTAGATACATATAAAAATAGTTACATTGTATATAGTCCACCTATGTTTGAATTGTAATTGGATTGAAATTGAAATTTGATTAAGGAAACAATATTCAATAAAAAACTATGAGACCAATTGGAAGCACTAGATATCATAGTTACAAATATAAATTCGAAAGAATTATAATTTTATCCTTCATAGGAAAAAAGCTATTTTGTATATGGTGAGAGTCACTCCTTAAAATTGTTGTTTGCTGAAAAAAAACTATTTTTTGAAGGAGATAGAAAAAGACGTGCAATGTGATCTAAAGAAAATTGAAAAAAATAAAATTAGAATCTATACAAAAAAATTCACAAATAACTAGTTTGCATCATCTTCAAATTCCTCATGGTTTAGTCGCTATAGGTGCCTGAAAGTGAAGATTTAGTTAGAAAAAAATATTTTAGTGTCCAGTTTGGCCAAAAATTGTAAACTGGTATTGTGGGATCACCCATCAGTACATTAAATTCTAACAAACTAAATGGGAAAATATTTTCAAAGGTACCTTGCATTACTTAAGCATGTTTCTCATAGCTAAAAGCATGCTCTCTAAAGCAATGAGCTTATTTATGAAAAGAGGTGGCAGGGAGAATGTACTAATTCCATTCTCCTGAAATTTTTGGCATTCGCGAGGGATATGGATCTCAAATCCACATGTATCACCTTGGTGGTAGAACTTAGTGGACCAACGGTAATGGTAGACCCTTAATTGTATGTATGTGCTAAGGAAATAACTGCACCCAAATGTAGAATTTTTCTAAGTAGAAAAAAGAAAGCGGTCATTTCATTGAAGAAACTCTCTGGAACTTCTTGATACAACCATGGAGGAAGCATCAACATCTAGTAGAAAGGCCGGAGCCTCATCCAAGAGGCCAAGTTATGTTGAAATATTTGAGAGGAATTCATTTTGCAATGCCCTAGTTTTGAAAGAATGATAGTTTGATTACACCAAATCAATCCAACCAGATAATCAAATTGAAAAAGAGGTAGTGCAAGATTTCACTAATTATAATGTTTTCGATGCAAAGTTGGTGACTAACCCTAAAAACCCTAGGGAGGGGGTGTTCCAAAGAATGAATCAGCATGGGTCATCTGGAAATTTCACTTATCAGCTCTAGAATTGTGGTTTTCCATAGTTCATGTTACTCATCATGCATCCATGCCCTCAGTTGGTAGACGCATGTGCTAAGAGATTCAACAAGGAGATAGGAGTTATTACCGACAACAAAATAAAGGTCACAATTTATGTAGTAGCCATACATGATATGTTGTGTATCCCTACAACTTAGGGTGGTAAACATTTTTATGAGGAAGAAATGGAAGGTTTTTGGTATGCAACAAGCAATAAGGGAAAATTTTATGAGGATGAAATGAAGGAAAGATTGGAGAGAGATCACTTTTAGTTTCCTCTTGCTTGCAAAAAAATCAAGAAATACACACTATTTGTTTTCTCGATGTTGGCCTGGATTTATGGCCTTGATGATGATGAAGAGGTCCATCCCTTTCAGATGGGCCTGGCTTCTATGCTTAAAAGGGAAAAAGTTCACAAATATTATGAATTTCTTGATGCAGTAGCTGAAGGGACGCTAGACCAACTGAGAACCTATGATACTGAGTATAAATTCAGGTATTGTTATTTCCTAGTTCACTTGATTTTGCATCAAAATTCTAAATTTAGGGAGAGAACTTTGTCACTATTTAGACTTGATGTAAAAGGTTTCTATCAACCAATTTCTGTATGAACTCATGTGCTTTAAAGAACTTGGGATTACTACTAGTTTGTGGATTATTTTACGAGGCCTTTACTACAAAATTTTCTCCCACGTCCTACAAGTTGTTTCTCTTTTGGGGTCTTGCAATGGATGAAGACTTCACAGATCTTGTTGGATTATTTCTTGGGTGAGGACTTTACATTTATCAGATTCCATGGTTTTGGTGGGGAGCCTTTCTGACTCCCCAAGTTTGTAACCAATAGAATTTTTTCTTTGAAGGCTTCTCGAATCTTGGGTGTTAGGTTCTATCCCTATGGCCTTTGAATATTTGTGGTTTCTTCCTTTGAAAGAGGTGTTCTTCTACTATGTTCGCCAAAGGGAGTTGAGGATTATACTGTTCAAACCCAACCTTTGTGGTGTGGGTTGTGTTTTTGTCACTGAAAAGTGTAGACTTTGGCACTTTTTCACTCATTCTAGCCTTTTCCACTAGATTTTGGCTTGTTTTACCTTGATTCAGTCTTGTAAGCTTGCAATTCAATAATATCCTAATGGTGTTTTACTAAGGTGTTGTGAAGTTTTGTGACACATTTCCTCACTTTTCTAAGACCCTTTCAACTTAATTCACCTAAAAAACACCTTCTTACATCTTTCTAAGCCTTATGACAAAGTGTTGTGAAGTGTTGTAATGTATTTTCACACTTATCTAGGCTTATCACCCCTATTTAACCCTTTTCTTATGTTAATTTGTCCCCCTAATGTACTTTTAGTCTCGACTTAAGTGTGTTTTAGAGGGCAGAGCTGATAAAATTCATTAAACACAAATTAATTCCTGACCACCACTTGAAATTTCCCAAGTGTACCAAGTCACCACCTTGGGTGACCTAGTCCCTTTTGGTAGAAAAATCAAATTAAAATAAAATTTAACATGAATCTTGCCTCCTAAACCATAGTGTTGGCCTATCATGTTGTATTTTGGGAAAATTAGGGTTTTACATGTACAAATAAGGGTTTTCACCTTCATTTTGACCTCTCTTAAGACCATTTTTTTCATCTTGACAATCACTCTTGCACTCAATCTTCCCAAGAAAGCAATCAAGCACAAGGAATCTCAAGCAACCTCCATTGGAGGGTTTTCTTGCATGTAGTAGACATCTTCAACAAAGGATAATTTGGTGAGTGTTCATATTGGATTTATCATTCAATCATCCATTCCTTTCTTTATATTTCATTTAGATTTGATTATAATTAAAGGGGTGGGTATGTGCATGATCATGATGGGCCAAAAAGTGGTGATATTTAAGTGATATGATCGCCCATGTGGCTGACGACCTTTTTTTTTGACCAAAATTGATGAAACGAAAAGGGCTATTAAAGGAGATTCTTAGCTTTCCACCAATATAAATTATGCTTTACTTTGAATTTAATAAATAATTATTATTCATTTTCTATTTGAATTGTGACTAAAGTCCTCATTGATAGGCTGATTAAAAAACATCTATAGCTTTCAAATGGTATCACATATTTTGAATCCGAACTATGCATCACATTCTATGCTTCACATACTATAGGATTAAAAAAAATAAAATGAATTTCATGAATTTTTGACAAAGTTAAGGTGGTTAGATGTATAATTTTTTTTTTTTTTAAAATTTGTAATAAAAAATTCATAATTAATTATTTACTTGGAAAAACTATTGCGTCAAGTTGACTAAATCTGATTTTTTTTAATTTTATTGCCACTTAAGGGCCTATTTTTTCCATGATGATCCTGCAAACACCCAGGTTTGACCAAGGAAAACCCCTAATCTCTAACCCTAGCCCTTTTTTCCTCTTTGTATTTGAGTTACAAGTTTTTGTATGCACGTTTGTCAAGGAGAAAGGTGCCAAGAAGGTCTTCTAAACCCATAAAAATCATTCAAAACAACAAAGCCCTAGTTCAAGCTTGGAGTCCTCTTTCTTCCTATTTTTTGTAGAATTTGAACCAGACACCTAGTGGGATCTGAAGTGCAGGCCGAAGGCTCCAATCTCCACTTTCAGATTCTCAAAAACCTAGAAGAGGACTACGTTGCCCATAATGGTGACCTAGTCCCTCTAAGAATGCTTTTTGGGGGATTTACACATTTTTAGGTACTCTACTTGGCAGAAACCTAGTCAGGAAAAATTTCCTGACAAGAGGACTAGGTCGCCCCACTTTGCGAAGTGCCCCTATGAATATTTTTTATAGATTCCAAAGCATTCTACAACCTCCCATCTGCAACATTCCATTTCCAGGTGCACAATTTTTGAACTTTCCACTTTCCTTTCCGTTTACATACATTTAGGTCATTTAGATTAGCTTGTATTAGTTTACTTTCATTTACTTTACATTTCATAGACTAGATTAGTTTCATTTTATTACTAGTTTTTAGCCACAAAACACACACATATCACAACCCATAGATTAGCCCTCGCTTTGAATGCAATCGCCAAAAATCCCATAGCCACCTAGAGGCAAGAGTATCATTCTCACACACCAACAACTCCTAGGGTGAAAAAACCTAAGGGCCTAGTAGAGGGAATCATTTTTCCCTAGGTCCAGTGTTACATTTTTGGTGGTTCATTTTGGTGAACTTGAGTATACAACACTTGTTAACTTTCTGATCTTGCATTGCATTGAAAATTTTGCATTCTTTCCATCTTAAGGTTTCTAAACAAAGTGCATTAGTGAAACATCATGCTAGATTGTACTTTTCATTTCAATTTATTGGAAAAAAAAATAAAAATTCACATTTTTATTCTGTATCTTAATTGAAAAAGCATAAACATCAGAAAAAACACTCAAAAACATCATTTTTTTTTTTAAAACTCCCTATCGGGACTAGTTCACCATTCTGGGGGACCTAGTCCCAGTTCATATTTTTAACTACATGTTATAGAGTCATACACCTTATTTATGTGCTTTCTAGACCTCCTAGTACCATATACATTATGTCTGGAAAGTTCCATGAACATAGGTTTTCTGCTCCTAATTGAAAATCATCAATTTAGGGTGGTCATTTTTTATATACCTTCATTATTAGATCTGCAAAATGATTACATTTCTGAAAATGTGCATAACATTCATTAAAGTACTTTTTAATTTCTCTTATACACTATTTACATTCATAAAACTATGCCTAAGTTTGCTAAAAGTACTTTTCATTATTTCCTATACACTGTTTACATTCTTAAAAATTAGCATACATTGGATATACATGTTCTATATTTTTGCATATACATTGTTCGCATTGTTGAAACATTGCATGATATGGTTACAAATGCTTCTTTTTTTCAAACAATGTTAGTGTCTTCTATATCTAGATATGCTAAGAAACTTTCCCTAACCCCTCCCTATGAGAGTGTTTTAGTGATTGAGAATACAACCTTGGACATTCCAAAAAATCATATTAGTTCTTCCCCTAATCTCTCTCCTCTTGGTGATGCAAACATTTTCGTCTTAGAAGAACCAATTAATGAGATTTTAGAGAATCCTATTTGTTTCTCTCCTCTTACCTCTCTTAACAAACAAGACAATACTACCATAAGGAATCATGACAATAACATTTTCCGTTCTCTTAGTATCTCTCCATGGTGTTTAGATGATACTTTGTTGATAGAAGATACAATTGATAAAATTCATGCATATCTTAGTTGTCCCCTTCCCCTAGGGAACCCCTTATTAAACAAGACACTTCCACCATTGATCATTAACCTCCTTGCAATGGAGTCCCTTTATAAGAACCAACCTTTGAATGTGAAGAAAATTCGATTTGTAGTTCTCCTGAAAACTCTCCTCATAAGGAGACTATCACGGTGCAAGAAAGTGTGAACATTGACACTTATCCTTCAAACATTAAACCTTCCCTAGGAGAAGATAATCAAGTGATATTAAAATCACCTTCCTTAACTGGTCATGAACATAAAGACAAGATTCTTGACGTTATGACCACACAAGAGGGATCTCCTTTAATTAATGAGCCTCCTAAATCTCCTCCCATTAGTGAATCACATAAAAAAATCAGATTTGTCTTGAAATCCATGATGTAATCTAATCAAAACAATGTTTCATAGCCACTAGGTTGTAACTTAGTGACTAAAACAACTAGGGGATCACACACCACTCCTACGCCATTACCCTTTCCTCAGAGAGTTCCTCGACTTGAGGACCTTAGAAAGATTCCTGTTGATATATTTGTATAGGAGCTTATTCAACTTTCACCTATAGTCAGATTTATATTTCATGAAATGGCACAAATACAGATGGATGAGATTGAATCTTACATAAAATCGAACAATCAAAAACCCCCCTCTTGTCCCATACAAGTAGCCCAATCTGACATGACATTCTCTAAACATGAATTTTGCTCACTTGAGATTCAAAACAAGAATGATCCCTTGATGATCAAGGTGATCATTAATGAAACTCTAGTCAGGAACACTCTCATAGACAATGGAGTAGACATTAATCTTTGTAGCATGGCCCTCCTAAACAGTCTTGGCATGGACAAAAATCTAATTCAAATTAGTGATGTTCATATTCGTGGCTTCGATAATGTTAATAGGAAACCACTAAGGATGATCACATTACCTATCAAGGTTGGACCATTAGTGTTGCCTACTCCTATCCATATCATGAAAGGAACCCTTCTATACAATCTTATCCTAGGGAGACCATGGATTCATGCTATGAAAGGAGTCCCATATACTCTTCATCACACAATGAAATTTAATTACAATAACAATATATACATGGTTGATACATATGCACAAATGCGTCAACTAATCACAACATTTCAAACTCTAATAATCCGGTCATTCCTAGATCACACCTTATACAAGTTGATGCTACTCCTTCACCTACAACAAAACTCTTTGATGATCATTGGGGGTCATTAGATTCTACACCTCCTTCCAATACAAATTCCAAAATGTCACCCTCTTGGTCCAAAGAGTCATATACACACAATTCATTTTGAGATACAAGTTCTAGTAATGATTGGGGTCTTACTCCTCCCTCTAAAGGAGAGTGTGAAACCTCATGACCTGTACACCAAAGCCACCCTATGTCTTCTATGCTCAACTTGGTTCCACATCAACCACATTAAAACATGGTGGTGATTGGGCTATAAAAATCCTATCCCTCATGAAGGAGCAACAATTAACACTAAGAAGGATTTGTGTTCTTGTACAAAAACCAATCCTTCCCAAAATCACACTAACCCTTCATCTAACTTGGAAGACTGTTATGGTATCGGCCACCATCTCCTTCCTACATATGGATGCAATGAACACATAACGCCACCTAACATATCATCCTCTATCAAGATATATTTAGGGTTACCTCCCTCCTCTCCATTTCCTTCAAACAGTAAGCTTCAAACATATCACAGAACTTGGTGCTCTCCCTTGTATGGGGACACCTAATTCCTTTCCCTAATGTATACCTTCATCATATTTGGATAACCTTTTCCTTGCACTAAGTGGGGGCAAGGAGTTCATTAGCCTTGTCCTCGTATGTCACTTGTCGTTAAATCTCCTGAACATACAAGATAAATCTTGAGATGTGGATGGCATGACTTAGGTTAACTCACATGTGACATACTATCCTTTCCATGATGTAGCCATGCTTGGAAACATCTCACTTGACATAGGGCTTTCCAAGTAAGCTCTCATATCCCTTTTGTGTTATTTCCTTTCTCTACTTTAACATAATTGCTCACAAAATAATATCTAGCAATTCCTTTCAAGTGGGATCATACACTAGCACTATTTATTTTTTCATTTTCCTTTCCTTGGTTCCTAATGCAGCCTTGCCCCTCCATACGATGAGTCTCTCACTTGGTGGATGAAATTGGGTGTAATTTCCTTGATGAAAGTGACTTATCTTAGCATATTACATTCCTCTTAGTGGCCTGATGTGACACACTGCATCCCCTAAGTTTCAATTTTTTTATCCTTCAATTGGTCCTCTCTTGGAGACATTACACACAATGTTCCCTAAGTCAAAGACCTCGCATGAACCAAACAAGACTCCTTTGAACATCCCTCTTGCATTATACCTTTTCGCATTTTTCATTTTTCACCTTGCATACATGGCCACCTTGCATAACACAAATTTCATGCATGTGGTTCCATCTGACTCTTGTTCATGAGTTATAAGCATCCAAGGCTTTTCTTGTCTCATGAACCACAAACCTCTTGTGGTACCTTATATAAGTTATCAACAAGTATAACTTTGGTATGGTTGAGAGGGAAGCCCAACTAGCAGCATGACTTTCCCCATAGCCTTCTTCTTGTGTGTGAATGCATACCAACCATGTGTGTGTATCTCACCACCTTTTTGCATTCTGACCTAGTGAACAACCGAAAGTCTTATCGGCCTAGAGTGAGTACACTCCTTTTCTTTTTAGAAAAATAGCCTAGATCTGATCCAGAACTAGTTGGAAAAATGGTCAAAGCTTGATCCAACTTTTTCTCTCTTCAATCTTTCACATCACTTCTTGTGTGATCTTTTGTGTTTATGTTTAGTTTTCCATGGGATCTTGATCCTGGGGGCTTGATCATTCCTCTTGATCATAGTCATCTCACCTTACTAACATGAGCACATTAGATCTCACTCAACATGCATGATTCAACAAAGGATTCGGTAAGTGTTTTCATTGGATTTATCATTCAATCATCCATTCCTTTCCTTATATTTCATTTGGATTTGATTATCATCAAAGGGGTTTGACTAAGGGAAATCCCTAATCTCTAAACTTTAACCTTGTCTCCTCTTTGTATGTGATTTGTAGCTTTTTATATGCAGGTTTATCAAGGAGAAAGATGCCAAGAAGGTGTTCTCAACCCATCAAAAACATTCAAGTCAACAAAGCCCTAGTTCAAGCTTGGAGACCTCTTTCTGCCCATTTTCTGCAGAATTTGAACCACACCTACTAGGATCTAAAGTGCAAAACAAAGTCTCCAATCTCCACTTTTAGATCCTCAAAAACCCAGAAGAGGACTAGTTCACCCATCATGGCGACCTAGTCCCTCTGAGCATGCTTTTTTGAGGATTTTCACATTTCTGGGTACCCATTTCGTATAAACCCAATCAGGAAAAGTTTCACGACAGGAGGGCTATGTGGCCCCACTTGGGGGAAGTTTCCATGTGAATATTTTTGATAGATTCTAGAGCATTCTGGGGCCTTTCATCTGTAACATTCCATTTCCAAGTGCACAAGTTCTGGACTTTCCATTTTCATTTACGTTTACATACATTTATGTCATTTAGATTAGCTTGTATTAGTTTACTTTAATTTAATTTACATTTCATAGATTAGATTAGTTTCATTTTATTTCCAGTTTTTAGCCACACAACACACACATATCACAACCCATACATCATCCCTCCCTTTGAATACAACTGCAAAAAATCTCGTACTCACCTAGAGGCAAGAGTGTCATTCTCACACACCAAGAGCTCCTAGGGTGAAAAATCCTAAGGGCATAGTAGAGGGAATCCTTTTGCCCTAGGTCTAGTGTTACATTTTTGGTGGTTTAGTCTCCTACCTCTCACCATGCTAATGTTTGGGTTTTCTATAGAGAGGGATCCCTATTTTGGGGTTTATTGCATATGGAGATCTAGATATTGTTTACGCATTCTGGTGAAGCCTCTCCTATTCTAGTAGAGACCTCTCCTATGGTGGTGTTGGATTGTGCCAGCAAAGTTAGTTCTTGTTGTTAGGGGTTTTTGCCCTTAGAGAGATTCGTCTGATGTAACCCTATTTCTACTTCCGTTCTTGGTTATTAGCTAGGTTTGGTTTGGTTTATTTTTTGGGTCTTATATTGTATAAGGGGTGATCCCACAATGCCGGTTTACAATTTCTTGGAGATTTTTATTTTTACTGGAATCACATACTTTTATAAAATATATTGATTTAAGCCTTAAAAATTTTTATTTGAAGGATTCCAATTGAAGAGGATTTGATCAAACCACATTATATGAAAACCCCTTGGATATAACCCCCCTAAACCATACCTATAACAGAGTCTCATTTACACCTATCAAAATGTTGATAAAAACCCACTTTTGATTTAGCCTTTAGGGGGATCAAATGAATTGATTTAAAATTTATTTTTGTTAGTATGTAGTCCTTATTATAAGATTCCCCAAAAGTATAATTTTAAATAAATTTAATTTTATTATTATATTTATTTTTTCTTTCTTGTGAATGTAGGTTTTTCACCAAAAATTAAGCTCTTTGTTCTTCACATGTGGAAAAATAATAAATTATCAAAAAAAATAAAATTTAATATTATTGCACTAGATATTGAGGTCCTTGATCCAACAAAAAAAAAATTCGAATTTTGATACATATAAATAAATTATGTGTTATATTGTCTACCTATATCTGAATTGTAATTGGTTTGACTTTGAAATTTGATTAAGGAAAAAAAATTCAATAAAACACTATTAAACCAATTGGAAGCACTAGATATAATAGTTACAAATTTAAATTTAAAAAAAATATAATTTGATCCTTCATGGAAAAAAAATTATGTGTTATATGGTGAGTGTCACTCCTTAAAAGTGGTGTTTACTGAAAAATAAGTCTATTTGATTCCAAATGTTTTGAGAAAAGTATATTTAGAATCTATAGACAAAATTTCACAAATCACTAGTTTGAATCATCTACAAATTCCTCGTAGTTTAGCCGCTATAGGTGCCCGAATGTCAAGATATAGTTAGAAATAATTAGTTTAGTGTCCAACTTGACCAAAAATTATAAACTAGTATTGTGGATCACCCTAAGGTCTTCTCTTATTTGCCTCAGGGGTGTTGGTTTGTACATGTTACTGGTCTCTTGATTCAAAGGTATTTTGGAAGGTTTATTTTGATGGTTGTTTAGACAATCCATTTGGTTTCAAAGGTTTAAGATTCTGCTACTCTTATGTTCTTGGGGGTAGTGGTTACCCGTATTTTATTACTATTTTGATGGGCGTCTTTCTTTCCTCTTACCAATTTTCTCTTTTGTAGCTCCTTTTGAGATGAAGTGTGCTCCTATGGAGGTGGAGCTTAAATTTCCTAGTAAGGTTGGGATTTTTTGTCGAAAGGGATTCCTTTTTCCCTTTAGTTTATTTTGTCCTCTATGCCAAAAATTATGGAGTTATTGCATGGGGGTTCCATCCCTTTGTTTAGTGTTATAAGCTAATAGCTTTCGCTAGTTTTCCCCTATCTCTATAGGGTGGTGTTTTCTATGCTAGTTTCCTTTATTTTGTTGCCTCTGCTTCTTTAAAACTAGTCTCTATTATCCAATTTCATGCTCTGGTCAAAAGCATGGCTTGTTTGATGTTCTTATAGGATCATTGCTGGTGATTCTCATTCTTCTTTTCTAGTTGTCTCATTTTTTGTGAGTCACCTATCTTCTACCTCTATGACTACTTTATAAATGGGTATTGGTCCTTCCAAACTTTAACCTAATCTTAGATTATGTAAGAAAAGGAATGCATTTACTCTATTGTTCCCATCGATTTTCTTTGGTTTTATGCCATTCACATTCTTGGCATTTTGAAACCACGTCTACTACGTTAGAATGGGTGATGAGCGCGTTGCTTAAAAACCCTCGCGTGGCCAAGAATTGCAAGAGGAAATCGAATCAGTGGTAGGCAGAGAGAGGACAGTAAATGAGGATGATATATCAAGCATGGAGTACCTGCGGTGTGTGGTGAAGGAGACTTTAGGTTATATCCGGCTTTACCCTTGCTGATTCTGCACGAATCCACACAAGATTGTACAGTGGGTAGATATTTCATTCCCGAGAGAAGCAGGCTTCTCGTAAATGCCTGGGCTATTGGAAGAGACCCATCCCTGTGGGAAGATCCTCTGGAATTCAGGCCGGAGAGATTTATGGGTAGAAATTTTCACATTGTGAGAGACAGAGAATTGTTTGATATGTTTCCATTTGGAGTAGGAAGGAGCGGATGCCCAGGGGCAGCCATGGCTGATGTAACCATGAACCTTATTTTGGCTCAGCTCTTTCATTTCTTTTACTGGAGCGTGGATGGGGACTTGGATATGATGGAACTCTTTGGAACCACCACGCCTAGAAGTGTTAACCTTATCGCTCGTCCTGCCTCGAGACTATCTACCTACCCTTAAATTTCACTAGAGTGCTCCAACAATTCATATCAGTCATACTAATTATGTAAGCTCAAGATTACATCTTCATACTGTTACAAACAAAAACAAATAATGTAATCTTAAGTTTGGTGTGAAGAAAGCATGATCTTGGATGATAAACGTAGACTGGTTTTTTTTTTTTTTAATGAAGTTTTAGCTTTTGCTTTAATCCATAATAAAGCTGCAACTGTGTGCAGTTATCCTATAGGCGATAGTTTTAGTTTTAAAGCATCTTTCTTTACTTTGTTTTCATTGCTTTGTCTAGCTTTCTCTGCTTTTTTTCATCGCTGGTCTCTTTTTACAGCCTATTCGCTGCATTCTCAAAACTCTTTTAATTAGAGGTTATTTGTAACAGATTTACACAGTTCAATAATATCGGAGTCTTTCGTCTTTGTCAGTTTTGTGTTCACATTTTTCAATCTTCTGTTCAATTTAGTATAGTGTTAGAGTTTAATTTTCAATCTTTCATGTTGGTGGTTGTTATCTTGAAGATATTATATATATTGTTGTCTTGAAAGAAAATAATGCAATTGAATAGCAGCATCTGCATGAAGATTGTAATCAATTTTTTTTGAGCAATAGAAACACGGATACTTTATAGATATTTACCAAGTAAATATGTGTTTTGCTTGTTATTTTATTATTTCATTCAATCTTTCCTATTATTTCTTCATAACTAACTTGTGCTGCAATATTATTCAAATTTGTAGAATTTATGTTTCTACTTTGCAA
The DNA here is from genome assembly GCA_007115665.2 of Sequoiadendron giganteum. Classification (NCBI taxonomy): domain Eukaryota; kingdom Viridiplantae; phylum Streptophyta; class Pinopsida; order Cupressales; family Cupressaceae; genus Sequoiadendron; species Sequoiadendron giganteum. The sequence continues at coordinate 276,475,918 of CM021107.1, forward strand.
CATAGACATGGGCCATAAGCCCACTTTCTCATCAGCCCTTTCAAACACACTCCCCACTGCCACCAAGTAAAGTCAAACCCAACAATGTGTAAGAGCCATAGCTAGAGTTGAATACCATTCAAATCCACCTGCAAAACCCATATTAGAATAGAATGCATTACACCCGCTACCAAGATACCATCAAGGCAACAATATAATGGTTTTTGAAATTATCACTTAATTTCTTTGTGACTTATTGTGCTGAATATTTTTTTCATAGTAGCACATAGTAGAATAGAGATTGGCTATGAGGGATTTAATCAAATTAATGATTGACCCAAGTATCTTACCTTATGAAAAAAATTAAGCACTATTTACTCTCCATTCGAAACTACATAGACAAAATTAAACATCAGTTAACTATCAGATCTAAGATTAAAGACCACGATTTTGTATAAGCCATTAAAAATAGAAAACTAATTGCATGTTTGGACAATAATGAAGGAAAATCATAGAGAAAAAGAGGCGATTTTTTTAATTTTATCATGCATGCAAAGCATAAAAAAAGGTGCAGTGAATACACTACAATAAAACTACTTGCAACAATCTATGACACTTGCCCTTAGCAACAAGATATTGGAATACTTTTTAAGGGTGGCAGAGAATAGGGAGGAGACAATTTCGTTTAATTTTTTATTTTATTTTAATAAAAAACAATAAATTCACCAAAGTGCGAAAACAACAATATATTCACCAAAGTGCAAGCTTTCTTAAATAGGAAGACAATTTCATTTTATTTTATTTTATTTTTTTTGGAACACTTGAAAATGATTCCTCCATCAGAAAAAATGGGACCATATGCAATTCCCTTTTGTTAAGGGTAACATAAATGTCGTTTGTAAATATTTTAGTTCAAATTCAAGTTTATTTATAATATAGTATGCACTTATATGGTTAAAGTCATTGATCAAAGTAGGGAACTAATTTTTTTTAATCCTATTTTCAAGTGTTGATGTTTCTAACTATAAAATCATTACATATGGTTGTAAATTAGTAGACATGATTTATATAAGATTCTGTGAAAGACAAGAATTATTTATTTTATTATAACAATAAGGAGATGTCATGACATATTTAAAAATTAGAAGGTAAAATAATAATAAAATTGTATTTATTAATTTATTGGATTATATATAATTCATAAGACAATGTTATAGTTCAGTAGACAAAATTGACTTGAAATAATGTTTACCTAAAATGGTAAGATTCAACAACAAATTTGATTTGAAGGAATATATCACAAAATTAAGTTCAAGAAAGCAATTGATTATAATTATATATATCAATCAAAATAATGCAAAATCATCCGATCATTATGTATTATGATGTACAATCTAGTTATATATAAAACATGATAGACCACATAAAGAAATAAAATATATATCTTTTAAATAATAATAACTAGCACATATGTCTATTATAAATCTATCTAAAATAATCTAAGACATGTCCTTCTCAAGATGCCTATTTTTAATTAAGATTTCACATATAAAATCATGTTTTCTTGATTCTATAGTCTTTATATAATTTAAAAATATATATTCTATAGTGTGCAATTGTACCACTTAAGGGGTTTGAGCAAACCATGAAGCTATTAAACATCTATCCTTTTCTTAATAATGGTGTTTCTTACTATGAAATTATTACATGTGATTGTATGTTGATAGAGATGAGTTATATAAGATTTTGTGAAAAACAAAAAAAATTATTTATTTTTATAATAATAAAGAGATATGACAATATATTTAGGAATTAGAAGCTAAAATAAATAAAAAATTGTGTTTGCAATTGATGTGTATTAAAAAAATTTAAACCTTTTTCAAACTATACTAATTTAATTATAATAGTTACAAATCATGATAGATAATAGAATAAGAGGGTAAAATAAGGGAATGATAGAGGTTGGAAGAGAAGAACAAAGAAGAATATGCAATGAAGATGACAAACAAAGATATTCTTGATGAAGGGAAAAACTAATTGTACAAGAATTGTAATTTTAAAATAAAGAGGAAGAAAATAAGATAATGTGATATGGGAAAAAGGGATCTAGGGTCCAAATCACACTCTCCTACATCACAATGGAAGGAACAAAAAATGATCACAAACATCCACTTGGTTACTAACTGCTATGGAAAAGACCAAATGGTGGATTAGGGTTTTGGTTCTTTCAAGGAGGAGATTGATGGGTTGGTTAATTGATAAATGATTAACTTGATTTGACAATGAAAGTGTGTACCTAGGTCAATTATGAAGCTACAAAAAACTATTATGATTTAAAAAATAATACAACTATAACACATAAAAAGGATCATAAAACAATAATGTAGAGACATACGAACTTGGCATATAGATCTAAGCTCAAACTAGGTGGATAGGGGCATTAACATCCTAGACCTAGAAATGTAGATCTTCATAAATTAAAAATAGATCTCATATGGTCAATATTTGTAGGTTCTTCCCTTCTAGAGTTAGCTTTGAAACATTTTATTTTAATGATTAATTCCACTTTCCATAATTTTTTGACATAGAAGGCTTGAATGCTTGATCTTGTAATTAGATCTTCAATCCTTTCCTAAATCCACTTTAGCTCTACCACCTATGCACAATAGAGGAGAGAAAGGATTGTGTCGTATAGGGGCTTGCCTAAGTTAAACACTATTTTGGTGTAACACGTCCACAATGGCTATGATGATGTAAAGAGTCCTTACCTTAGGTTATGTAGTGGAAAAATAGATAAAAGGAATGATAAATTGACAAGTGTTGCAACTTACCCCTCATATCTACTTTTCTTGATGAACTAAAGCAATTGTACTTATAACCTTCAAGGAGAATTGGATGCTTGATTGGAGGTCCTATAAGTGTTAGTGTCCAAAAAACAAATGAACATAAAAAATGAACAAAATCACATGAAAACCCTATGCATTGCTAACATGAATAAGGTGTATTTGGCCGACAAGTGAATTGGAAATTTGTGAGAGGTGATGGATTAGGAGATACTAGACTTGAATGCACAAACCTAAAGGGATTCCTAGTTGAAATAGCTAAAGTTGTATTGACATTACTAGTGGGTTGCCTTTTTGTTGTTACAATTGGATTAGTGTATGTAGGAATAGAGGCCATAATTGTAGGAGGAGGAAACTTAGATTTCCACCTTGACTTTGAGTGTACCCCAAAGTTTGAGCACAACTAGCCATTTTAGGGATGTGATTGTTAATGATATGAGATAGGCTACACACAATTTCTATTCCTTATTCATTATCAAGCATTTTCCTCATGTTATCTATGATAGGAATCACAATACCAACAATGTATTCAACACTCACAAAGTTTTAAAAAAATTATAAGTCTTCATCCATTTGTTTTAGGTTCTCTTAAGGGACATTAGCAACCATTGTGTCAACATCAATCACATCGGTTGCAGGTAGGGTGATCATGGGAAATGTGCTATCAAAGCTATGGTTCATAATGGGTTGATTAGTATCAGCACTATGAGTGAAAGACTTAGAAAACTCAAGATCCATAGTGGATGTAATAGTGTGGGATGGGATGAGTCTTGAACTACATCTCACTAATGTATTTGTAATAGGATACTAGGCTCTGAAGCTCATATAAGTTTTAAACAACATCTCACTTGAAAATGATGTCTTTTAATGCAAATTTTGGTTTCAAACAATGCTCTCAATTTGACCAATTGAACTTAATGCAAGATTGTACACTGAGTGGGAAGAGGATGTTTTTCCCTCCCCCAAAAATAAAATTAAGAAAACCCTTTTGAGAAAGCCCTTGAACAAAAAAGAAAACCCCCATAGGTTCTTCCCGCATGAAGAATATCAAGAAGAAGGACCCCCCCACAATCAAATTGGTGTTTTATTCTAAGGATTCTTTGGAGGACAACTTAGGTGCCCCTAAAGCCACTGAGGATTCTTTTACCTCTTATCTTGCTACTAATAGAGAGGATAGACCCAAGTTCCCTAGAGATCTCAATCCTGATGACCACTACTTCAAGCCGGACTGGGAATTTCCTGATGATATTATGGAAATTAATAGAAATAGTGTTGTTGACTACTTCATGATCATTAGGTGGGTTTTTCAAGAGATAAAGGGCCTTAGTTTAGAAAACAGGGTTGTCTCTAGCATGTTGGAAGTGTTGGAAGCTAAAGGAGTTTCCCAAAAAAATTGTTGGGGTTTTATGGACTGTGGAAGAGAAGATGGCGATGGATGAAAACCTTAAAAGAAATGTTGAGCTCACAGATAAGATGAAAAAGGATAAAAAAATCAAGGTTAAGCATTTGGAAAGGGAAATTGGAAAAATCAGGGAAACTGTGAAAACCATTTTGGAGAATAACCACAGAGTTGTGAAACAAAATGCTACTATCTTGAGCACTATGGTGGATAAGATGAAAAAAACCCATCAGGGGTCACTGGTTGTGGATTTGTATGCTAAAAAGGATAAAAGCAAGATGGAGGATTCAAGCCCCTCAAAGATGACTAGAGCCAACCTGAAGAGAAAAGTGGATTCTTCGCCTTTGGAGATCCAAGAGCTAAAGAAGGTGACCCAGGAGATGTGCAACCTTGAAGTTGAGGTTGCTGAGACTTTAAAGTCCTTTGGTTGGCTTTGGTTGTACTTGTTGTTGGCTTCTTGCTAGCTTTTTTTGTCTCTAGGTTGTTGCCTTCTATCCTTTTTTTCTTTTATCTCTGTTGCAACCTTCCTTTCTTAGGGTACTCCGATGGTTTATTTTTCTCTTGTTTGTAAACTTTGTGGTTTTGGGTCCCTGTAAAACCCATTGTTTCCTTTACCAAAAATCAACAGTAGAAAAAAAAGCAAATAGATACAAGTTACTACCCAAAAATTTGATACAACAACTATACAAGGACTTATTTTCCCTAGAGTGAATGGGTCGTAGGTTAAGGATCCTAAAAATATTCTTGCTTAATGTTTGAATTCCAAGTTTCAGATTGTAGACTGTGGTTTTAGAGATAAAATTTTCCAAATTTATGTCTCCTAATGCAAATGAAATTAGTGACAAATGATGAGCAAAGTGACAATTTTTTAAATGCAATTTTGATAAAATTTGTTGATGTAAAGGAATAAAAATACACTATTATCTAAGTACTAGGCAAAATCAATGCAACATGCATGCAAATTATTTTTAATTTTTTAGATTTTAAACAATGCAAAATAAAAATTTAAAACCCTAAATGAGATGAAAACTAATGTAAATTTAACAACCCTAAATGAAATGCTAACTAATGGAATGCAATGAAAACCATTAAAAATTATAGGTCTAGGGTTTTAATGAACTTTAATTTCAAAAATTAAGATGTATAATGTTGGATTCGGGTATGTGCAGGATCATGATGGGCCAAAAAGTGGCGATATGATGGGTATGTGGTTGATGACTTTTTTTTACCCAAAATTCATGAAATGAAAAGGGTTTTTAAAGGATATTCTCAGTTTTCCACCAATATAAATTATGCTTAACTTTGAGTTTAACAAATTATTATTATTCATTTTCTATTTGAATTATGAATAAAGTCTTGATTGATAGGTTGATTGAAAAACATCTATGGATTTTAAATGACGTCACATTTTTTGAATCCAAAACATGCATCACATTCTATGCTTTGCATACTATAGGATAAAAAAAAAAAATTGAATTTCATTAAGTTTTGATCAAGTTACGATGGTTAGACATACGTGTTTTTTATAATTTCTAAAAGTTGTAATAAAAAATTCATAATTAATTATTTACTTCAAAAAAAATTACAAAAAAATATGCATCACATTGAAACATGAGTCCTCTACATATGTATAAAATCTTATAAAAAAATATTATCATTTTATTGTCGTTAGGGTGGTTAGACAGACACCTACTTCTTATTTGTTCCTTGAAATTTAAGTACTACTACATTGAAATTCCAAATTTTCACCAAATAGATTTAAAAATAAATAAAATAAACCTAGTAGTTTAGAAACTAAATTCAATTTTCTATAGATTCTATTCTTACATATTTTTGAAATAATATAGATAACTTATTCAATTTTTTACGTCAAATTGTGTAACTTTGATTTTTCTGAATTTTTTTCCACTTAAGGGCCTGTTTTTTCAATGATGATCCTGCACATACTGATTCACCAAAATTAAATGTCAAAAAATAGGACTTTATCAAAAGGGGGTGATTGAATATGTGATGCACCTATCTTCCTTATTTGATTAGGAAATAAAATCCCCAAAGGTAGGACTTACTTTCAACCATAGGTGAGTCAATCCTATTGGAGATCTTGCAAATTTCCTTGTGACAAGATAGGGCAAAATATGCCTCAACAACCCTTTGGGGAGAAAAAAAATAAAAAGTAAATGAACTCAATTATGTAATGTGAAACTTGAATCATCAATTTAAAGCATAAAAAAATTATAAATAGAAAAATTCTGACAAATCTGAGAAGGGTAAATTGATGTGTACAAGTCACCAAAAGCTATTTATGAGTATCATCTTGGGAAAATGTCATCCTAGGGCGAATGGGTCTTGCTACAGGGGTCTAAAATCTAATTTCACAGTCAGTTGCTCTTGGATTTTCACTCTAAATTTCTCTAGATCTGAATATCAAAAAGTCAAAATTATATTTTTCAAGTAAGATTACATGTCTTGAAAAATTTGATGAAAACTTTGACAACTTTGCAAAATTGCACCTCTGATCAATCTTCAATCCTTCTTCACCTGTAAATGTGCACATATAGAGAGAGGGATTTTTTTTTATTTTTTCATGAATGGGGGTTTGCCTTGGTTAAACCCATTTTGGTAGTTAAACCTTCAAATGAAATAAAACATGAATGGAAGGAATGATGAATGAAAAATACTATGTTGCAACTCACCAAACCCTTTAATGAATATCCTTAGAGAACTGAAGTTTAACACATCTCTCCAAGGTCTTGATCTTGCATGAAATGACTTGATTGGATGGTGATCTTGATGCTTGAATTCTTGAAACCTACATCACAATGTTAGCTCCAAAAACATGCATAGACGCAAATAACTTTTACATAATGCTTGACATCTTGAATGATGATGTAGAAGATTAACAAATTTTCTCTTCAACACTTTTGACAATAATTTTTTCTCTTGTGAAAGTTTCCTTAATTTTGCTTGTTTTTCCTTACACTTGAATTGATAAAAAGACCTTGTATTTATAGGTGATTTTTTAATTTCTCGATAATTAAACATCAAAGGTTGAAAATTATAATTTGAACTTGAATTACAAAAATTCCACCAAAAACATATTCAAATTTGAGATCCTCTACTTAAGGAGTACCCATTCTCCCTTGGGCCAATGGGTCTTAGGACCTAAATCCAAGACACTCAATTTCCAGGGTAATATAATTAATGCTTGCAATTGTTTAATACAAGTTTCCCTTTCGGAAAGCATGATTAATTAGGTTTTTAAGTACATAATTGAGGTAATTAGAGGCTTAATTAATTCAAATTAAATTAAGGGACCCAAACATATAGTGAAAATGTAAAGTTTTACATTTTTCTACACTGTACAACTTGGTCTCATCACCCTTGTTGGTCTAGGATTGCCTTTTGCTAATCCATAAAAAATGATTTTAAATCTACCTTGTGTTGGACCCTTCTAGACTGCCTCTCATCTAACCTTTTCTTTACCTTTAAATTATCCTTTGTCTGTCTTTAGATTGCCCCACTTTTTCTATAGATCCTCATCCCACCTGGTGACTTTAGTACCTGATTTCACCATACTATTTGTATTCAAAAGCTTACATAAACCTTCTTTTATCTTTTGTATTAGTTTTCCTTCATTCATGCTTTTTTCTTAAATTTTTTTGTGATTCCTTGCTATCCATATATGCCCAACAATCATTAATGGAGTGAAAATCCATAAATATTCCCATAATGTGTCCTTTCCTCTTGGCCAGTTAATTAGCCATTCCTTAAGCTCTTCCTACCTTGCTCCATTCCATCCTAGAACATCTTGTATCCAATCCCAACATTTCTTTGAGTATGTACATCCTAGAAGAAGTTGATTTACTATTTGAGAGTTGTTATAGCATCAAATGCATCTATTAGGTCCATGAAAACCAATAGCACTTAGTCTCTAAGTTGTGAGTACACTTTTCTGTAGTGCAGTCCATAGAAATTCACCCAGTTTGGGAAATAAAGGTGGATTCTAGCATAATGCACTAAACCAAGTGTTATTTGCTTGTATTAAATTTTGGATTTGATAGCCCAAATTGACTATGTATTCTCAAAATCAAGCCCCACACCACACTATTTCATCCTCATCTTGTGTTGAGATGATTTTTTTATTTACTAGTTCTTGCTTTAAGATCATTTTTTCTTCCATCGAAATCAATAGCAAGTCAACATCAATCCATTAATATTTATTACCAAATTTAGGAGAGTCCATGTGAATTTAATCACTCACCTAGGGGCCAATCAACTCCATAATTGGATTTATGTATTGTTTAATTCCCTCCACCTCATCTAGTGGCTTGTAGCCAATCCAAGACTCTAACCAAAAGTTAGCTTATTCTCCATTATTAATTTTCTAGGTTAGGTGTTTGGCAATAGTATTTTTGTTATCTAACAAAAGTCTCTATATAGCCAATCCATGAACCAAGTTCCCCATGGTAAGTATCCTCTTTCGATCTACACTGTCTAGTTATTTTATTTGAAAAAATTTGTATCATAATAAATTTGGTTCCCTATAAATTTTCCATGACAGCTTGGCTCCTAAAGACATGTTTTGTGCATTCATTTTTCTCAATCCAGCAACTTCTGCTGATTTTGGTAAACATGCCTTATCCCAATGTACCAAGGGGATTTTCTTTGTTATCTTTTGAACCTTCCCATAATTTTTTTTACAAGGATTTCAAAATTTGGTTCGCTCTTGTGTGTTATTTGAAAGCATGACATTACATATATTGAAATAGCCATGATAGTAGATTTGATCATTACTATTCTTTCATTCAGTGATAGCCATTTATTTCTCCATGATTAAACCTTGTTTCTATAGTTTCCTAGAATATCGTCCCAATGCTAAGAGCAAAACACACCAAAAATTAGTAGTGCTCTAAGGTATTTGGTTGGAATTGTTGTAATTATTCAAGCCAAGTAGTTTTGTAATCCTTTTTTGAGTAACCTTCTTAGTGTTGAAGAAGAGTATTGATGATTTTTCCTTTTTTATTAGTTAGCATTAACTCTTGGTGTAATCCTCCAATGCTTCTTTTATTACTTCCACCTCTCTCATGTTGGCTTGTCCAAATAGAGTACTATATCATTGAAAAATTGAGTGTCTATTATTGGATTCATACCATGAGCCACTTTAATAACCTTCCACACATTGCTTTATCTTCTCATCTTGAAAGATATCCCCATAGCCTCTACCATTATGATAAATAGAAATAGTGAAATAGGATATCCTTACCTCAATCCATTACTAGTAGGAAAAAAGACACACATTGATCAATTGACATTTATTGAGTACCTTACTATTGATATACAATGATGTATAACTTCTATCCAATAATTATTAAATACAAACCTTTTGAGCACTTACAATAGAAAATTCCATTTTACCCTATCACACACCTTGTTCATGTCTAATTTGATCATCATACCTAGGGTCTTTTCTAATTTCATCATGTGCACCACTTCATCAGTAACTATGATACTACCAATAATTTCCCTGCCTAGACAAAAACCTTTTTTGTCCATTGATATGATAGATTTTAGAATCTTTTTTAACCAATTGGCCAACAGTTTGGTGATGATTTTCTAGATTGTATTACACAAAGATATTGGATGGTATTCATTGATTTAGTTTTTCATATTCTCTTTTTTTATTTGAGGGAAATCGTCATATTCTTGAGGTCTTTCACAATAAAATATTTCGTTTTGAATTCCTCAATCAAACTCCAAATATCTTTCCTTATTAAGTGCCAAAATTTCTAGTAAAATATCATAGGATAGCCATATGGACTAGGTTATTTTTCTTGGGTGAAATTGGAAGGTAGCTATTCAGACCTCTTCCATGGATATTTGGCTCATTTAACTTTTGGTCATCTACCTTTGTAACATATTCTAGAATGCAATCTAACATTGGTGCATTGTTACATGAGACTAGCCTTTATTTTTCCCCTAACATATTCTTTAAATAGGCAACTATCGCCAATTCTATTAAAGATCTCTCACTAGCAACAACAAGATTCTCGGTGTCAATTTCATCTATTATGTTGAAATCCTTTCTTGCTTTAGATGTGCTATGAAAATACTTATAGTTTGCATCTCCAATTTTTAACCATGTTTTCATGGCTTTGTCTTTCCAATAAACTTCTTCTCGTGCCAATATCTCTTTGTGATACTTCTTAAGCTATTACTCCTTTTGGAAGTCCTCCTAGAACATACCACATTTTATTACTTTATTGTTCAAATCTTCTAACTCCCTTTCTATTCTCTCCTTCTCTTGCAATATGTTCTTGAAAACCACCTTGTTCCATTGCTTAATAATTCATTTTATAATCTGGAGTTTTTCATAAACACATAACTAGGAGTACCTTTAATATTGCATTCTTTCCACCATGTTTCTATAGAAGGAAAGCAACTCTCATATCACCACCACATATTTTCAAACTTAAAGTATGTATTTTTTGGTTTAAATCCTATTTCATCTCCATGAGAACTAGGAAATGATCTGATACCAAAATTGGGAGGATGGATGTTTCCATTGCTATAGCGTCATCCACCCACTTTTTTGATATTAAAATTATGTCAAGCCTTTTAAAATGTTTGTAAAGATCAATCTAAGATTAGTCCATGTATATAATCCATTGGATGTCAGGAAATTTATGCCCCCTATGTCTTCCACAAAGACTCTAAAATCCTAAATATTCCTATTGACTTTATTGAGTCTCCCACTCTTCTTAGACATATCAATGATTACGTTAAAATCACCTCCCATAATATAGTATTGATCAAAAATTTCCTTACTCTATTGCTAATTGTTTCCCACATCTTTTTTTATCCTCAACTTAGTAGGAACAAATATATTGAATATGATGAAATCCATATTGGAATTGAAATCTGTAACCTGAAATTATATCCAATTTCCATGTGACTATATAAAACTTATTGTAAGATTAATATTATTCCATAATATTGCAATGCCGCCAGTTGATCCACTGGCATCATGGAGAAAGCCCAACCAATTTCTACAATATTTCAAAAATTTCTCTGCCTCAACTGTATTTAGTTTAGTTTCTTGAAGTAGTACTATATCTGCTAATATTTTTTCTAGGTGACACTTGATTAAGAATCTCTTGTCAGGGGCATTTAAGCCCATAACATTATATGAAGAGATCTCCATTTCCCTCCAAGGGAGGATTTAACTCCCTTTGATAATAGAATACTAGAAACAATCTTCAAGCCCTTCTCCATTGCTTCTTCTCTCTTTTTCTTATTTTATTTTTTCGTCCTTTCCCTTTTTCACCTTTCCCAATGTCTTGGCAACAATCTGGCTGATGCATTTGGAGTCTACAATTCCCAATTCATCTGATTCCCAAAAATACCCGTCTGTAATTAATTCTTCAAATTCCTATTCTTCTTCAATAAAACTTGGGGCCTCTTCATGATTATTTAATAACTTGATTAGAGTATCTCTTCTTGAATCTTTTTCCAACTATGGTTCGAAATTGGTCAAAACCTTATTATTCCCTCTTGATTCTAAGTTGACCTATGAATCAACTTTGTTAATAATAATCAACTTTGCAACATTCATATCTAAACTTGAGGGATCATTTCTCAAATTTTTAGTGACTTGTGTGGGAGATGATGGTTTAGGGTTTTCATTTGTAGCTTGCTCCAAAGTAGTCTCCTTTTTCTTTGGTCTTCATAACATTTTTGAAGGTTTCTTCTTATAATAATTCTTCCCTGAAGCATTCATGTTGTAGCCCTTTTCCCTATGGTCCCTACTTCGACACTTGAGATAAATTTTTTAGTTTCCTGAATTTCTATAGATTGTTCCCAATGTTCTCTTTCCACACACAATATTATTTTTCTTGGTATCGATCTGATTGCCACAATTTGTATTTTGGCATATAAATACAATTCCTCTTGAATGATCTTTGCATCTATGTCCATAAGGGTTACAAGTGATCATTTGATCTTTTCCAAGCAACATTCTGACCAATATTCCAAAGGGTTAAAATTAAACGGGGCCTACCAATGCTTAGTGTATACAAATTTGTGTCACTCACTCCAAAATTTGTGTCTAACATTTCTAAAAGAAAAAGTTATGGAAGAGGCTAAAATATTTAGCTCTGCATATCTTAAGAAAATTTTAAAAAAACTTGAAGATACAAATAACAAAAGTTTTCTGAAAGAGGTAGTAAATTTTAGAAGTTTTTTTGTTTGTTTTTCCTTTAAAATGAATAGCTATAATCAAGATAGTTGTTAGAACCTAGGTTAGTGAAGAAATCTTTTATTATTGATTATAATTGTATTGTTTCAATTTTATAGGTGGAGTATGCACTCTTGTATGAATGGACTCATACCTTTTCTAGATGGGAGGCACAAAATTTTATCGAAATATATGATCTGGACAGTTTGAGGTAAAATTTATACAATACTGTTATAAAAATATTTTTTTCAACTTCTAACTTATTAATATATTTAAAATCTCTTTAGGTTAATCATGAGATTTTAATTTTTCCTTCAAGTTAAAAGATAACAAGATTTTGGAATTGGCAAAATTAGATTTCAATCTTTTACAGTTTGCATACAAGATGGAGATGAAGAAACTCTCTAGGTAATTATCATGATCAAATTAATTAAATTCAACCAAGATTTGTCATGCATTGAATTTTACCAAATTATGGAAAAAAATTTCTCGATGAGACTATGGATATAATAAAATGAAAAGAAAAATAACTCTCATAAATATATGAGTTGCATCTTATTCTTTACTATATATCTTATTATTATTAGAAGGCTGCATGTAAATTGGTCATAATTTATACATTATGTAGTTAGTCTATACATGTTCAAAAAACTTGAGAAAAACTGTGAACTGTTTTTCCATAATGATTTACTTTTTAATCTTAATTTATAATATTTCAAATTTATTCATTTAAATTAATAATAATTTGATTAATTTTTATGGCAGTTGTTGGGCAAATTCTGGGCTGACTAAATCGATTTCAATTAGACAACGTCCGATGGAATATTATTTCTTAGGAGTCAGCGCTACAGATGAAGTTGAGATTTATAGTACTAGAGCTGTGTTTACCAAATCAACAACACTTCTTTCTTTAATGGATGATCTTTCGGATGATTACTTAAAACTTGAGCAAGCTGAACTTATTGTTAAGGCCATTATTCAAGGTTGGGATATTTCTATCATACACGATATTCCAACCAATTATAAGAGAATTGTAGAATTTATTTTTGACACAGTGCATGAATTGGATAGCAAGGCTTCTGAAAAGCAAGGACGTGACATGATGCCATTTATTACAAAAACAGTATGTATACTTTTCCAAAATATTATTTTACTAAAAGTGTATATTTTTCAAGATCAAATTATATATATTGAAATAAAATTATGAAATATAATTAATACTTCAAGTATATTATGATTTAGTGGGCAGAATATGCTGAAGCTAATTTACAACAAGCACACTGGAAAGTAGGCCAACACATTCCAACTTATAATGAGTACATAAAGATTGCAATGACAACTGCAGGAATTGGACAATTATTGTTGCATCCTATTCTCTTGGCAACCCATGGCTTAGCAGACAACAATATCAAAAAGATATTTAACAATCAATGTAGATTATATGAGATAATGTGGTTGCGTACACGCTTAATTGATGACGCTTATGATTACCAGGTTTGTTTCTTTCTCTTTTATATTAGTGATTTGATCCAAATGAAAATGATATTATACTTACAATATAAAAATATATTAACATATTTCTTTTTGGCAATAAAGGATGATAAACTCCATGGATAGATAGCCTCAATTGTTTCCTCTTATATGATGGATCATCTTGAATAATCAAAAGAAGAGGCAATAAACCACATCAAACATATTGTCGATCAATTGCTTAAAGAGTCAACATGGGAATATTTGAATCAAGATAATGATTATCTTGATTGGGAAAAGATAAGCTTCAACCTCAACAGAGGACTACAATTTTTCTATGTATATGGAGATGGTTTTTCATATCATGATGAAGGAAACAAGCAACAAATACTCAAAATTATTGTTGATCCAATACTATTATGCCCCTAACCCTATAGTGTGTACTAGGAAATGGCTAGTTGGCTTGTGGCTACCTTAATCCTTAAAGTGGCATATTATTATCATGTATTTGTAGAATATTTTATGTCATATTATTTTATTGTGAAATTTATTTCATAAAAAGTAAAAATATAGAAAGACGAAGCTTCTATCATCCAAAAATTAAAATCTAGTTATGTAATAGTCATTTGATCTATATTCGTACTAAAATATATAATATTTTTGAAGATGTACCTTTTTCCAATTTTAGAAATATATTCATTCACACTTTATTGTTTCTACAATAGTCTATATATTGATTTTCTAATGGAATATCAATTGATATAAATTGTTATATTGAAATACATATTACCATATTGCTTGATCAAATCACCCTTAAAATAGACCAAAGGAAGATATAAAATACAAAACAAGCAGCTTATTCATTGATTTTAAGTCCAATATACTTAATGCCAATCCAATATTTTTGTTAGTTTTCTAATAAAAGTCTAAAAATTGATCTATTTAAATCTAATTCTATAAGATTTTAATATACACGCTTCCATTTGAATCTCTTCAAACTCCTCGTAAACTTAGCATAAATCCACAGCAATCTTATAACATATCATCCTCTTAGATGGATACCTCCAAAGACAATATAGATTGGCACGAACCTCCCATAATGCAATACAAACTGTAGTAAGATTTACCATTAAATTCATATTACTATTATGACATCTTATTCGCTAAAAAAGTTCATCTTTGTAGAATGACGTTTATGCTTCACATCACAAAGTTGAATTTAGAAAGAACCAAAGATCACTCCCATTATTTTTTCTTTTCTCAAAGGGATTATTGGTATAGGAAGAAATAGTATCTGTCATCCCTCTTTTTAGTTTTGTGTTCATGGGTGCTACTCTTATTTTTTAACTAATGATCACTGAAAAATAGAAAAAATGAATAATGAGGTTATGAGTTCAGTCATAGGATATATAATAAATTATAATAAAATAATACTTAATAATTGAGGTCATGAGCTTTCTCAAATTGTAATAGTCAAAAAATTATTAAAAAAATAATTAATATTAAAATAAATGGACATGGATCGTTTCAATAAAAAGAGTTGTCATTTATGAAGAGTTAATGATTGTTATTCATGATAAGTGCGAGCTAATTTGAGAATATAAGTTGTTTTATTTTATAAATTACTATTTTTAGAGGAATTTTGTTATTAGAATTTGTGCCTTGTTGATGCTATAAATTGAGGATCCTATTAGACTTTGAGATACCTGTCACTTCTCAAATAATTTCTACTATAGCTTGATCCATGTGTTTAACTATTATTTCATGGACACTAATAATTAGATGTGGAAGATCAAAGGACAAAAATCCTCATATCAAATTAATGTAATCTAATCCAAATATTATAGTCTATGTTAAAGTTATGTTTTTTCATTCTAACAAGTATTTGTTTGTTATTTATTTCAAAGAATAAAAATCTAAAGTTATGCAAAAATGTTTTATGGGAGACCATTGAGATATTTGATGTAGTTGGTTTAGATTTGGTTGATAGGTCTAAAACATTTATTTCTAATACCTTAGCTATTGGGGCATCAAAATTTTATCTATATTTTGTTCCCTCCAAATATGAATCTAGCTTTAGTTTCCTCTCAAGGCCTAGCATACCTAATAACATTAAAACCTAGCAAGTGTGTAATGATAATCACTAAATTTATAGATTTTTTAATTGTTTGATAGATTTGATAGCCAATAATTTATTGGGAACCCATATTTGAAATTAAAGATGGAAAGGATATACTTTTGGGGAAAGAAATGATGAAACTAAAGACTAATAAAATTCCCCAAGGGTTGGTGGAACTAGAATGAATATTCGATAGTGCTAATCATTACATAATTAAGATTTGTTTGATCAGAAAAATACATATTGAAGGTTTGAATCTTGGTACTAAGGTTGAAGCCAAAATGGTTTACATTGATAAAAAAATTGATCTCGGCCTACTTTAAAAATAATGTTTATCTTGCCCCATTGAAAATATTCAAGAATTTTTCTACCTAGTCATATGATGAGATGAAAGCATTTAGAGAAGATATCTTCCAACATATGGCCCCTCTTTAGCCTAGTGCAAATAGTTTCTACCAAAAGTAGACCAATAAATATCTTCCTTGCACCTAAAATTTTGAAAGAATTAATTGAGCTCAAGGAGGCTATATTATCAAACCAATTCAACATTTAGAGTGGGTATTCAATCTTGTTTTAGTTGGAATAAGAATGGGAACATCAAATTATGTGTGGGATTCAAGAATCTAAATATCAAATCCTTCAAAGATAATTTTCATCTCCCTAGCATGGATCACTTATTAGAGAAGGTTATTGCATCTAAAATGATGTCTATGGTTGATGGGTTCTCAAGGTATAGATATCTAATGATCAATGAGTGGAACTAAACAACATTTCTAATTTCCTTAGGTATTTATGTATATGTTATAATATTGTTTGGGATAAAAATTGCAAGGTAAACCTTATAGATAGCTACGTATGTTGCATTTCAAAGCCTAGTTGATGATACAATGGTTTTTTATTAAGATAGAGTTGCATATTACTCCAAATATAGAAAAAAATAACTACATGAATTTGGAGCAGATTTTTTAAAAGGTCTCTTGAATATCATTTTTTTTAAATCCCAAAAAAATATATTTGGATGTGAAAAAGGAAATTTGTTGGGACACATTATGTCCAAGGACTAGATAAGGGTAGAACCAAAAATAATTAAATTCATCAATCTTATGGGTATGTCTAGGATCATGATGGGCCAAAAAGTGGCGATATGTAAGTGGTATGATGGCCCATGTGGCTGACAACTTTTTTTTTACCCAAAATTGATCAAACGAAAAGGTTTTTTAAAGGAGATTCTAATATTTCCACCAATATAAATTATGATTTACTTTTAATTTAATAAATAATTATTATTCATTTTCTATTTGAATTATGACTAAAGTCCTAATTGATGTGCTGATTGAAAAACATCTATAGCTTTCAAATGGTACCACATTTTTTGAATATGAAACATGTGTCACATTATATGCTTCACATACTATAGGATTAAAAAAAAGAATTGAATTTCATGAATTTTTTACCAAGTTAAGGTGGTCAGACATACGATTTTTTATATTTTTCAAAATCTATAATAAAAAAATCAGAATTAATTATTTACTTGGGAAAAAGTTAGAAACAAATATGCATCACATTAGGACATGAGTTCTCTACTTATATCTAAAATATTATAAATTTTTTTTATCATTTTATTGTGGTTAGGATGGTTAGAAAAACACCTACTTCTTATATTTTCCCTGAAATTGAAGTACTACTGCATAGAAATTTCAAATTTTCACCAAATGGATTATTTTTTAATGAACCTAGTAGTTTAGAAACTGCATTCAATTTGCTAAAAATTCTACTCTTAAATATTTTTGAAATAATATATATAACTTATTCAACTTTTTATGTCAAGTTTCCTAACTCTGATTTTTCTAAATTTTATCATCACTTAAGGGCGTATATTTTCCATGATGATCCTGCACATACCCTTATTCCTATGTTTACTATAGTGAAGGGAGTGCAGTCATTTGAATAGATCAAATTCTTGAGGAGATCTTTACCATTTTTTTAATATAATAATAAATATCTAAGACATAATAAACATCCATTCATGGCATCTTTGAAATAATTTAGACCCTTTCATCTTTCCTCATTTGGCTCATACCATACTATTGTTGATGTAATACTCAAAGATAATCAGGATGGATACATGTAGCTTACTGTATGCTTTAATAATTCTTTATAGAGGGAAGAGTTAAAATATTTAGTAATGGAAAATTATTCCCATGCACTAGTCAAAGCTATCAAGGATACTTGCATCGCTTTCAAGAGCATACAATTTTCTATGCTACAATAGGTAATACTTAATAAAAGAAAAGGTAATTGCATATGTGTCACACATATTGGTGAAATATATCCTCTCTCCACAAGGAGACTTGGAAAAAAGATGCAAATGGGTCAATAAGATCTAATAATATGACTTTGAGGCTCAAACAATAAAGCTTGTAAAATGCCAAGTCTTAGATAATCTCATGGAAAATAACAATCTAAATATAGTTGAAGTTAATGAAAATGATAATAAAATTGCACATACATGTCTCCCATTAATGGACAATCCTTAGTATAAGGATGTAAGATTCTTCCTCTAGAACATGAAATTTCCCTCTGGAATGAATGAGCACGAACAACCAACTCTCAGGTAGCATCCTTATAAATAATGTATTCATGTAGGGGAAATTGATGTGGAGAGATTCAAATAAAATGCTACTCAGATTCTCTAGCCAAGAAAAATCGAAGAGTTGGATCGATAAATACCATCAAGATATTTGTAGAGTATATTTTCATGATAAAACTAATACCCACATGTTTCTCATGGCATACTTCTACCAACCTACCTTATTTAAAGATGTGGCTAAAAGAGTGAAAAATTACGACAATTTTAAGAGGTTTATGGAAAAAATAAAGTTTTTAGGTGCTCCCCCTCTTATATCATTGATAGTAGAGGCTCCCTTCTAGCATTTGAGATATGATTTTTTAGGTAAAACTCAAGAAAAATATAACAAAATATATAAATGGATTCTTACGTCTATTGACTATTTCACCAAATGGGTCAAGAAAATATCAAATTGTAATGTTTCATCAAAGGTTCTAATAAATGTTTTGTTAGACACCATCATAAGTAACTTGAATATTCCAACAAGAATCATAGTATATAATGTCATGCAACTTATGTCACATGATATTTTAATTTTATACATAAAAAACTGTATCAAAAATCTAAATATCAAATCCATCAAAGACACATTTCCTCTCCCTAGAATGGATCCCTTATTAGATAAGGTAATTGGATCTAAAATGATTTCTATGGTGGGTAAGCATTTAGCATACTATATAGCATGCTTCTAAGCCTTATGAAGCTCAAATTTTATATGTGGTTCCTTATTAAAGCTATCAGAGGCATAACTTTGGTATGGTCGGGTATGTGCAGGATCATGATGGGCCAAAAAGTGGAGATATCTAAGTGATATGATGGCCCATGTGGATGACTTTTTTTTTACCCAAAATTGATGAAACGGAATGGGTTTTTAAAGGATATTCTCAGCTTTCCACCAATATAAATTATGCTTCACTTTGAATTTAGTAAATTATTATTATTCATTTTCTATTTGAATTATGACTAAAGTCCTTATTGATAAGCTGATTGAAAAAAATCTATAGCTTTCAAATGGTATCACATTTTTTGAATCCAAAGTATGCGTCACATTTTATGATTCACATACTATAGGATTAAAAAAAAAAAAAATGAATTTCATTAAGTTTTGACCAAGTTAAGGTGGTTAGACATACAAGTTTTTATATTTTTTAAAAGTTGTAATAAAAAAATCATAATTAATTATTTACTTGGAAACAAATTACAAAAAAATATGCATCACATTGGAACATGAGTCCCCTAATTATATCTAAAATATTATTAAAAAATATTACCATTTTATTGTGGTTAAGGTGGTCAGACAGACACCTACTTCTTATTTTTTCCCTAAAATTCAAGTACTACTACCTTGAAATTTCAAATTTTCACAAAATAGATTTTTTTTTTTTTTAAATAAACCTTGTATTTTAGAAACTAAATTCAATTTTCTACAGATTCTATTCTTACATATTTTTAAAATAATATATATAACTTATTCAAATTTTTACGTCAAGTTTCCTAGCTCTGATTTTCTAAATTTTATTGCCACTTAAGGGCCTATTTTTTCCATGATGATCCCGCACATACCCGGTCCTAATAATATTCTCTCATTTTCCACTTTTGGGGGCTCACCTCATGGACAATGAATTTCACTAGCCTGTGTGAGTGTCCATCAAGGATAACTTTAAGAACCCCCCCGGTGAAGGTGTAAAATCCTAGTGAATCTTGTATACTTCCTTATAAAAATAGTAATTTTATTGGCAATTTTTTTCATTTTTCGAGAAAAAAAAATCTCAATTGGTGAATCTTTTCTAATTGCTATAATTTTGTGGAAAATCCTAAAAAATAGCAATTTTTTTAATCTAATAAAATATTTTCATTGGGGATTAAAAAACTTTTTCCAAACCAATAAAATATTTCCATTGGCGAACAAACCTATTTTCAAACCCAAAAAAATATTTTCATTGGTGAATGGAACCTATTTTCAAATGAATAAAAAATTGGTGATATAGTTTGGTTGGAAAAAATATCAAATTCTAGGACATATTTTTCGCACATTCAAATTCCTTCATAAAGTGTCTTGAATGGGGACAAGTGCCAACATATTTATTATGTTTGAAGCCAATTTTTTGTACAAAATAATATAACACATGACCATTCGATGAATTTTCAATGGACGGTTGTAGTCACATTTTGGAAGCAAATCTCTGAAGTACTAGATTTGTGAATTGAAACCTTCAGAATAACACTAAAACTATTAGATTTCAAGAAATCAATGGTTGACATTTTATTACTTATTAAATCACTTAGTCATGACAACCAAAATAATATATTATCGTTGACTAGTTGCTGGCAGTTGAAGTTTTCTTAAGTTATGACTTAAGCCTTTCAAGTCATCATGGTGACCAATCCCTCAATCTAGGAGAACGATGGATTTGAGAAATGAATAGTCAAGATAGGGTGACATGGGTCAACCTTGACCGCTCCCCACCAATCTACGGAGGACCCACCTACATCACCCGTCCCTCAATGGGGAGGCAAGGAACTACCATGTGGAATGATCAAAATTGTCAAAGGAACTACAACAAGCTGCAAAATATTAAGGAACTAGTGTTAAAGCTTGCGCTACAAAAGGAGCCTGTTAAGCACATATATTTTTTTATAGTTAAATAGCTACTATATGGGGTAGCACCCTATATCAATCAAAAAGAGTATTTACATTCCTCCAATGGGATCAGATGCTTGAACAAGTCACCAAGGACTCATCCTAGTAGTATTCATAACGAATCCTTCATTTCCACAAAACATTATAGACCCAAATATTGAACGGACTGATTATTACCTACTTTTGGTACTAGCCCAAACAAGTAGTGCTATTTATATTTTACGAGTGGAAAAGGTACATTTTAACTTGGCCATGTTACATTAATGTGCATCAATAAAACATTATAAGACTATACTACTACTTTTCATTATGAAAATGCATTCAACATAGGAGAAATTGAGCAATCTTTTCAAAAAAGTAGTCTTTATTGATAATTAAAATTGATATTGTTCCACACAAGTTGTGGAACTGACTATTCAAATGCATATAATGGAAAAAACTATACATATATAGATACATAAGAAAGGAATGCACATAAATATAAAGGGGACTTATGATTGCCTGAATGACAAATCCCAACTGTTTGTTCTGCATCATCTTCAGTCTTCCCACTTGTTTAATTTTCTGAGTTGATGTCTTCCTTGCTGCTCCTAGGTTTCTTGCATCTGTAAATGAAAGTGTTGTTAGAGCTATGAAGGATCACCAGTAAAAATATGTGTATACACCTATAAACATATAGCCAGATCCTCATGTGCATTCGAATTAATAATCATATCATAGAAGTCCAACAAAAAAACAAAGTTATCAAACACACCTATCATATGCTTGTTTGAATCTAACATGTTTGTTCATTTTGTAGGTATAGGTAAAATCATGTTGCTATTTTGTTTCATCTAATTACAACATATGGAGTGAAATTGGCTCCCATTAGGGTTGAGCCTAGCATGTTGTTTTATTGTTCCTTAAAGGGTTATAGAAAGGTATTTCATCTATTTATGGTTTACTTAAGGAAGAACACATCATTTGTGATAGTGAGATGTTTTTCACTATCATAAGTGACATATACTTGTTCAAGAAAATCATTAAGGATGCATATAATATCATGGTATTAAAATAGATTGCAAAGTATAGTGTGATACATGTATTTCTAATAGTCATCATATTATGAGGTAGCATGATTCATCAACTGCTGTCAGAGATTTGTATAAGTTATGTGGTGGGAGTAGTTATCAATGATTGAAAAGAAGGAGAATGAATTTTACAGGTGAGAATGCTATTTTTCTTTACATATATGAATCACAAAAATAGGAGAAAGATAGAGGTTCTATCTTTCATCAAACTTTTGGAAAAGTGAAATATAGGTGTATGGCCATGACATCAAGAACTAGAACCATGGTTTATTTTCAAGAAAAGTAAGTAATTTTCAAGTAAATGCATGGATAATGTAAAGAAAACATAGGATATGAATACATAATTCATTTTTTCTAAAAAGATGCCTCGATTCAAGCATCTTTCCCTTCAAAATATCAAACTAAGTGACATAAAATGCTTACCCAAGCATCAAAGGTTGTTGTTCCAAAACTATTGGAAAATCCATCAGTAATCTTCAAAATCTGCCATGGAAAAATCTATACAAACCCTATAGTGTCAGCAGAAAATCTATACAAACCCTATAGCATCGAGAGAAAAATGAAATGAATGTTTTTTCATTTTTCCTTTGTTTTGTTGTTAGGGTTTTCAACCCTAATGTATGCTGGTAGAAGATTAGGCATTTTTTTCTATATTTTAAAATAAATACATGCAAATTAATATATCCTTTGGGCTAAGACTTTATGTCTTATGTCTTGTAATTTTCTCTCTTCTATATGTTGTGTAAATATTTTAAGGACTTTTTTTTAATTTTATTTTGTCATATGGGTCGAGCCCTTTATTTTATTTTTACATTTATCTAAAATTTAAATAATTTTGACTTGAATGATGTTGTTATAAATCATTTAGGTCACGTTGCTATTCAAATGGGAAAAATAGAATGCATACCTTACGTATCCCTTGTGAGTAGGAGGAGTCTTCATGATTTCTAGGAATAATGGTGAATGGTTGAAACGTTTTATCAAACATATGGATGAGATGTAGGGTTTTTTCTATTTGTTTTTGGAGTGTTGGAGAATATTTAGGCATGGATTTCCTGTGCCTTATGGTTTGATTAACTCAAATTTGACATTTTTTACCTTTGTGAGCTCATTTTGGGAAAATCTAGTTCCTAGATTTTGGGCTTTTTGGGGACATCCAACCCAAGGAATATTTTAGTTCCTTTTTTAGTGCAACTAATTGGGAGTTGATGGATATAGTCATTCATTTGAATATTTTGTAGGTAGTTCTGAGTGTGCTATTTTTGGAATTAGTGACTTTTTCAGTTCTTTGATAGATTTTGGCATATTTCTGTAACTGTTTTCGATATGAAATACAATGAGAATATTGGATGCAATTGATATGAGATTTTTCCTACTTGTTCTCTACATTATTGTGTGTTCCTAAGTGATTGGCCAAGTTATTTATGAGGTATTTATTATTTCCTTTTAACTTTGACTCATGTTTCTTGATACCTTTATGTAGAAAGTGTGTCAATGCAAGTTGCAACTTGTGTCTGGAAGCGCAAAATAACTTTTAGCTATGAAGATACCTTCCTACTATAAGTTTGAATTCTAGGGCCTTTTTGTGAAATATTTATGCAAATAAATATAATAATAGGTTGTGTATCTTTAGTTTTTGTTATTGCAAGAAAGTGTAATAAATTCTAAGTTTCATAGTTCTTTTTAGTTTTGTGTATCACCCGTATTTTCAATTTTTAGTTTTAAGTTATGTAATTTTTTTCTACCATTTTCCCTGGAAAATCAATAGAGTACATTAGCTTTAGGTTATAACCAGCTAGGAGCCAGCCTTATCTAGAGATTCACTCCAAGTTTTAGGTGACCCATAGCCTAGGAGTGTGTCCATGTTCCTTTAAAGTGTTAAGTTTTGCAACTTAGCTAGGGTGCAACTTTAAGAGATATCAGTTTTGGCATGCTTGGTGGGACTGTCGAATCAAGACAGTAATAGGAAAATACATGGTTTGGTAGTTTTGATATGAAACCAATGAGTATCATACCTTTGAGGGGTTAAATCTGCATATCTGGTGACTCTGAATCTAGTGGTTAGAAAAATCTAGTGCAAAATAGTGCATGAAAAGAATACAAATAAGTAGTGGCGATATTCCTTTTGAGTACTTAAAATTATCACCACCTAGGAGGAGTGGAAGAACTACAAAATGAACTCTTGTTTCAATGAAAGGAGTTCAATCAACACCACCAAGTTTTGCTGTAACTTCAATTTTTATACTTTTTATTCTAATTTAGGTCAATCCACCTCAAGATACTCAAATGGATAGGAATCAACCTTATGGTCCATTTAATAGAGGCAGTCCTTTAAATCTTGCACATCACAATGATATACCAATGGATTCTTTGAAAATTTTACCTTTTTTCACAGGGGAGGATCATGTTGACTTCTTATGTGGCATTTGTCCTTGATGTCAAAACTGCCCTGGGTTGGTGCCTAGGAATTTCACACTCTAGTCTTATTATGGCATTTGATTGGAACATTTGTTATTTGGTATCATGTGCAACAATCTTGGTTACAATTTAATCTTTAATCCTCCCATATTCAGGTAATGCTCTTTGGTTCTTGGTACTTGAGTTATAACATGTAGGTGTTTTTCTTGTTTTAAGAAAGCCCTATCGGGTTTCCTTAAACAACTGATATAGGCTTGGATGAAAATCATATTGAATTTAACTTGAACATTTTCCTTCATTTCATAAGTCATTGAATATTATTTGGCACATGATATGACATTGGTTATTATATTGCATTCGGTCTTTGAGAAACACACTGATCATTCCCACGCATGTGTTTCAGTTCCTTGGTCAAGACAAGTCTTTGGGTATACATATCTTAGAATGGTGGAAAATTGACCATGGGTAAAGCTAGTCTTTGGTAAGGCCATGGAATTTAATGCATCTTACCGCGATACCGCAAACAGTTAGAAGATTAACCATGGTAGTGTGGTGAAAGTGGATAGCGACACGCAAGACAACTATCACTATACCACAAGTAGCCAAAAACATAGCTGTGATAGTGCATTGAAAGTAGTTAGCGGCATGTAGGCAACGGCCACTATACCGCGGGTAACCAGAAAGGTAACTGCGGTAGTGTAGTTGAAACAATTAGTGTTATGTAAGGCAACTACTGATATACTGTGAGTTGTTGTCCGAAGGGAGACTGTGATTGAGCGGTAAGGAAGCAGATGTCAAAAAATGCCTGTTGGCATGCAAGTCATTGATCTTCCTACAGATTATTACGAGTTTTTGATTTATAAATCAGTGTCCTTTTAGACTCCAAATGCTATCATACTTTGCAAAGTATTTCAGTTTGCTTTCTTTGGAAGCTATTGGTCAAAACTTTGTTTCTCTTGTTCGAGGGTTTGGAACGCTATTCTTTTTCCCAGCATGGAATCACTCTCTCAGTCATTTCACTATGCATGTTGTTGGTTTAGTGATAGCACATAGGAAAGGTTGGAAGACCATGATAATGGTCGATTCACCTATCAGTCTCCTTCCATCGGGTAAGAGCTCGAATAAGGAAGGAGCTTAGGTTGCTCAGGTACTTCACAGATCTGGTAAATTGCTCATGGGAAATTCATTTATGGTCTTCACAGGTATTCATCAATTTATCTTTGCAGAACCGTTACCTTTTCTGGCAAGGTTAATAAAGGATAAGTGTTTGCTTCTGTATGGAAGTTGAATATTTGGTTTACTCTTTTTCCCTCAGTCATAACTAATGATTTCACTTGCTTCGAATTACATTTCAATAGTGTTACCACATCATATTTTTAAAATGGTATTTTTAGGTTGTGGGTAATCATGAAACCTAAAGAATCTTCTTAGTTTCACACTTGGATTCGTTGGTAACTATTCTTGAATGCATCAGTTTATGATTTCAGTTTCACTACTTTGAGATGTCGGTTACTTTAATATGGCACCAATTTTAGTGGCTATGGTTCATGGTTTATTTAGATCTTATTTTGTTTTGGTTGTAGCACTGATTGTGTAGGCTCCTTGAGAGGACAAGTTTTAGTCTTCCTTCTCTATTTGCATAATGCTTGGGTATTCCTATCAGATGAAATTGAAAATGTTGATCTTTCTCACAAGAACACTGTAACATCTGACAGGGTTTCTCGACAAGAAGTGGGTAATCTGATAATATCCTCTGTCTTGTTTCTGAAAAGCTTTCTTAGGAGCTACTATTGTAACCTTACTTGAATGTAATGATGAAATATGTAATCAGAAGAAAACAGAGAGATTAGGGCTTTAATTTGAAGGAAAAACTAAAACAGAAAAATGGGAGTTAACTATTTTTTCTGTGAAGATCTATAAAAATAGTATAAAAATAGAAAAAGAGAGTAAATTGAGATGAGAGAAGAACAATGAGAAAAGTATGAAACAAAAAGGGAAAAACTAGTGTGAGTAAATCACAGCGATTTTATTGAAAAATGTTGAGCTCTGAGATTGAAAATCTAAAATATGAGTTGTTAATCAAGCTGACTTAAGGCTTGACAATGGCTGAAATTTTGAAGGTTCATTTTTGGAACTTTGAGGATTTTAGATATTGTTTGTCAAGAGGCACTTGATAGATAAGAGAGAAATAGAGAGATCCTTTGTATCATTGTATGATTTACTAAAAATATAAAATGGGTTAGTGCTCCTTGAGATTTGTGTCTCTGAATGAGGGGTTGGTGCTACTTGAGTTGGTGCTCAGAAATTAGCCTATAAGGCATTGTAAGCAGTGGTTTTGAAATTGAGCCAGTAAGGTAGTTTAGGAGTGGTTTTTCTACCCTAGGAGGGTTTTCCACTTGGAAATTTTTTGTGTCTCTCATTTGTGTGATTTATGTTTATCTTGCATACTCTTTCTTTCAGTCATTTATGTTATTGTACTCATTCTGTTGGTCAATGCTTTGATACTTCAAGGTTGTTTAAAAGTTTAAATTCAATTTGCTCAAGTATGTCATGCAAATTTAGGTTGTGCAAATCTGATGCAAAATGTCTCTCATAAAGTGAATTAACTTCTGCATTTTATGCTCATTATATGAATGCTCAAAAGTTTGCAAAAGCAAGTCAAATTTGCATATTATGTAGTTTTATAGTTCTGTTGATAAAGCACAACAAGATTGTTCATAAAGCTTTAATTGACCAATATCATATGATGCTTTTAATATGGGTTGTAAATGTTAGTCAAGTCTAATGTCAATCTGATCTAAAGTGTTAACGATCATCTTCTTAAAAAAATCTATCACTATGGGTTAAATAAGTAAAAGTTTCATTATGCTTTCAAAGTTAAAAGTTAAAATTACTCCACTTTGATTGACCCCCCCTCTAAGAGTGGATCCACTTCCAACAAATCAAACTACTTTTATTGAACATACCAAGGATTTGGCTTCTCTATGTGGAGTTCACCATGTTACTCAAGAGAATGTTGCGATTAGGCTACTAGATACTTAACTAAAAGGGTAGGATCTACAGTGGTTCTAAGGTTTGACAGTCGGTTCTATTGCAACATGGGATGAATTGGGAGAAAATTTGCACAAATAGTTTCAAGATAAGTTTGATCACTTGTCACTAGTTGAACAATTGATAACAATCAAGAGAGCTCCCTGAGAGTATATGACATATTTTAACTATCATTTTCACAAGACATGGTACAAAATTCTTGCGATGGTAAGACCTTCTCTAGAATATGATTTTCTATATTATTTGAGGGATTTTAATAGTGACATTTCTATCATGATACAATCTATGGGAGGCACCTCTTTACTAGATTCTTATGAAATAGCAATCATAGAAGAAAATAATCTAATTCAAGAGGGTAAGATAACACCTAGACCCCCAATGCCAATTTTCCTAGAAATATAGCCTTTCTTGCCTCTGCAAATACCACCCTTTGCTCCTTTACTTGTTGTTCCAACATTACTAGCTATTGTTAGCCAGGTAACTGTTGTCCCAAGTTCATCTCAAGAGTTACAAGAGATTAAAAATAGTCAGCAAAAGACTAAGAATATACTTAAGATCTTTGCTAATGATCTAGTAAGCATTAAGAAGCAGTAGTTCCATAATAGATAGCTATATCAACATCAGAATCATGGTAAAAGTTAGCCATATCAGGGTAACTATGAAGGTGCAAGGAAAACCGTTAATCCATTTTCAGCCATATAATCCTACTCCAGTTTGTGCAGCTAGGGATATTGTTCCTATACAAAGCAACCTTGTAGAAGACCATGAGTGGTGCTTTCCTTGCAACTAGCCACATAATCATTCCACATGCTCAAATGGGGTTATCAACCAAGCGTTGATGGTGTAGAATGTTTCAAGTTTGTAACCTCATGTATCTAACGATGGATCTCTATAGTAATAGGAGCAACCTCCAAGTGATACTACTCTCATTAATTGGTAGGGAGAGGAATTTTGTCAAGTGAACAAGGATGACTCTCCAATTGCGGAAAATATAAGAGCCAAGAAGAGGGCTTTTGAGATTGAACAATCAAAAAACAAAGGAAAATAAGTTGCATAACCATCAACATCTTAGGTGCTCCACATATTGCAAAATAATACACAAGGTGCTACCAAGGAGTAGCCTCACTTGCAAGCAGACTCTTTTGTTGCAAGGACCCATCAAAAGATAAATGTTGTTGCACCTTTCAAAATTATTGAGAATATGACAAGAATGAACATGATAATTTCTAGGTGGGATTCTTTGTCTATCCCAAGCCAAATAGACTTATTACAATTTTCTCTGTGTGACTTAAGTATTTCTAGTGATGTTTCAGTTGACCAGGTTAAGGTTGTTTTTACAAACACACCTCAAGGTAGCAAAAAACAACCAGGTAAAGATGTCAAACCTCCCCCTTTTTATGTATCTTTGATAGTAGGGGATTAGTTGATCCATAACTGCATGGTAGATAGTGGGGAAGGTAGTTATATTGTGCCCAGACAAATTTTTGATAAGTTTAGGACTAGATATGGGACTAAGGTAACTATTAAGTTTGAATTTCTTGCCAAAGATCCCATAGAACCCTAAGTACCAAGTGCCATAAATTCCACTTGTGCTACTTTTGACAATAGTGAGCTTGTTGTTGCTCAGGAATTGCAGGTTGAAAATCTACTTGATATACTCTTAAATGAGTGGGTAGAAAAATATTGTTGATGAACTAGATAAAAACATTGAGAGAGGTCTAGGTGTATATATGTTTCATGAACCTGAGTCAGTTATGCCAAATCTTGAAAAGTGTATAGAAAAAAAATATAGGCAACAAAATGAAGTATGGAAAATGTATTTTGATGGCTCTAGAAGTAAGAATAGAGTTGTTGGGGGTACAATGCTTGTGTCCCCACAAGGTGACAAGTATTATTATTGTTTTAGATTTACTTTCTTTTGTTCTAACAATACTATTGGGTATGAAGGTTTGACTCAGGGTTTGGAGTGGACTAGGAAAAGGAAGATAAGTGGCCTTTAGGTATTTGGGGATAATGAGTTGATAATCAATTAGATAAGAGGCTTGAAAGTAACTAAGAATGATTTTTTGAAGTCATACAAGCATAGGGTGTAGGATATGATAGAGGAATTTGATGCTTTTAATCTGATTTCTATTCCTAGGAGTCAAAATAAGCATGCAGATAACATAGTTTTAATAGGTACACATTTTGATATACCTAATGATATTATGAAGGAAAAAGTGTATCAATATGTCAAGGTTGTAGTAACCCCATCTATTCCTGACAACAATGTTCATTGAAAAGTATTTGAGAGTGATGAACAGGTGTTGAGTTTTCTTGTTGAAGAATATGAGTTCTCGATGGTAAAACAAGAGAAGCTTAAACATCAATATGATGATCAAGTCATCCATCTGAGGACCAACAAGTTTCCCAAGGGTCTAGTCACCTTGGAATCTATTTTTAGCATTAATGATCAGCTAAAGAAGAGAAAGACCAACATCCAAGTCAAAGAAGAACATTATGAAGAACTTGAAATATTCAAATGTAAGCTCCTCAAAATTGGTAAAATTCATTCACAAGAAGATAGGAAAGCTTTTATTGCTCTTTGTCAAGAATTTCATTATGTATTTTCATGGGCGTACTTAGATTTAAAGGGATTTAATCCCTATATTTCAAAGCATACCAAAGAATTAGAGCTAAATAAAAACTTGTTAGGTTGAAACAAAGGCGCTTAAATCCAAAACTTGAGCCCCTTATGATAAAAGAATTGACCAAGCTAGTTGAGGGAGGTATTATTTTCCCTATTAAGCATACCTCATGGGTCTCTAACCTTGTACAAGTTAGAAATACAAATGGAGAGATTAGGCTCTATGTAGACTTTAGAGACCTTAATATAGCTTCATTGAAGGACCATTATTCACTTCCCTCTATGGAGTAGATCCTTTAGGTAGTTGTTGGTTCTAAATTATTTTCCTTGCTTGATGGTTATTCTAGTTATAACTAGGTTTTAGTAAAAGAGGAGGATCAATACAAGACTTCTTTTACCAAAACGTGGGGCACTATGGCCAAAAAAATAATTCCATTTGGTCTATCTAATGTTGGTGCCACTTTTTAGAGGGCCATGGACATTGAATTTTAGAAGTTGACTCATAAATTAGTGTTGATATATCTTCATGACATAATAGTTTTTTTCTAAAAATGTAGATGACCATTTTTCCCATTTGAGATAAGTGTTAGAGAGGTGTAGGGAGATGGGGAATTGATTTCATAGGTTCCATTAACCCACCTTCAAGGGAAGGCCATAGGCGATTACTTATTACAATTGATTACTTTACAAGATGGATTGAAGCAATGGCTTTAAAAGAAGCCAATGAAAGTGTCATTTTAAAATTTTATGATGATATAGTAACTAGGTTTGGAGTACCTAAATCAATTATTTTAGATAATGCTTTCACATTTTATGGGTTGAGAGTAAGTGATTGGGCTGTCAGGAATGACATTCATGTAAATACATCATCAAACTATTACCCTCAAGGTAATGGTTTGGTAGAATAAAAAAACAAGAATCTAATAAGGATTATGAAAAGAACTGTGGAGGATAATTAGAGAGCTTCGAATACCAAGTTGAAATTTTCCTTGTGGGAAGATAGATTAACTCCGACAAGTTATATTAGGAATTCCCCATATGTAGTGGTTTATGGGAAGGAGGATAGATTACCTTTATCTATGCAGCTTCTAACTCTTGATATTATGCACTAGCTTGAGATGTTTGAGGAGCAAGATCTAATGGCAGTTAGGTATGCTCAACTCATGGAGCTAGAAGAGATAAGAGATAAGGTAATGAAGTCCTTGGAGTATCATCAACTCCAAATGAAGAGAGTCTTTAATAAGAAGGAAACTCCTAGCGTATTCGGAGAAGGAGACCTTGTTCTTATGTGGGATGAATTGAAAAGTAGGCTAGGAAAACACACTAAATTTGATAATTTTTGGAGTGGCTCATTTGTTATTAATGAATGCAAAGAAAATAATGCATTCCAGTTATCAGAGATGGATGGAGAAATTTTTCTTCTGTCACCAAAAAGTGTAGCCTTTGACACTTTTCACTCATTTGGGCCCTTTCTTAGAGATTTTGGACATTTTCAACCTCTTTTTACCCCTTTCCAACCCTTGTGCCAAGGTGTTGCAAGGTGTTGTAAAAGTAATTCATACTTTCCTAGGCTTGTTATAACTAATTCAACCCTTTCCTATGCTATAATGACCCGTTAACGCACATACATACCTTACTTTAGTGTGGTTTGTGAGACAATCCTGACAAACATCAATAACCACATGTTAATCCCCGAAAACCAATGTAAAATGCCTAGGTTGACTAGGTAACCACCTTAGGCAACCTAGTCCCATGTGCAATAAAATTTAAATTTTATTTAATATTCTTTCAATATTTTGTCTCCTAAACCCTAGGGTCAGACTATATGGTGTTATTTTAGGAAAATAAGAGCACAACTTGTATAAATATGGGTTTTTCCCCTCATTTTGCACTTCTTCAATCTCATTTTACTCCACACTCAATATTTTCAAGCACTCATCCACTATTCTTCTCAAGCAAGCTAGGGTTTCTGCATACTAAGTCATCAAGACATATCTCCAAGGAATTCAAGGCTTGATTGTTGCAAAAACACAAGATCAATCATCATGGAAAGGTATTGAATCAATCATTCCATATTTCTTGCTTTATTATCTTTTCTCTTCATTTGATTTAATCATCTACAAAGGGGTTTGACTAAGGTAAACCCCCAATCCCTAACAATAAACATTTTTTCTTGCTTCCTTGTGTGTTTGCATATTTAGGTGCATTGAAGGCTTGGAGATCACTCAAAAGTCGATTGAAGACTTTTTGAAGAAACCTCCTTATTGGTTAGGTTAAGAATCTACACAAAAAGATACCTACAGGCCGAGAATCAAGGTTTCAGATACGAACACTTGGGGAAGTAGAAAGTGCACACTAAGACCTCCAGATTCCACTTTCTGGCTTCCTAAAAGGTTGAAAGGGACTAGGTCACCATTAGTGGTGATCTAGTCCCACCATATAGTAATTTTAGGGTTTTTTATAGATCTGAGTACCCTTTTGGCAGAAACGGATTCTAGCAGATTTTCACAGAAAAAGGACTAGGTCTCCCAGAATGGCATAAGTGTCCTTCTTAGCTTTTGCATCAGTTCTTCCAAGATTTAAAAAATTAATTCCATCCATTTTTAGCCTCCTGGTGCACCTCTACATTTATATTCATTTTTGTAATAGTTTGCTTATGTTTTTAGGTCATTTTGCATATCATTGTGTGTTTTCGAACATAGTTGCATTCTCTAGGTTTTACATTAATATTTAGGTTCTATTTTCCATTTCCATTATTTAGGGAATCCCACACACATCACTTTAATCCCCTAACCCCTTTGAATGAACACACCAAAAATACCTTAGTGTGAAAGAGAGCCCATTCATCAACCAAGCTTCTAGGTGAAAACCCTAGGAGCCTATTGGGGAATCCTGATTTCCTAAGTACTTTTTTTTTGGTGGTTAATTTTGGTGAACCCTATGTCCTTGCACCCTTCCTTTCTAGTTTAGAGTCCTTCATTTTCCTCGAATTAACTTGCATTGCATGTTGTATTAGTAAAGTTGCATTCTATGGTTTGGACATTTTGCATTAGTGAAAGTGCATAATAGGTTGCATTTTTGCATTTTAAATCATTGCAAACCTCTAAAAATTTTCATTTTCAAGTTATGTTTGCATCATCCCATATAGAAACCACCTAAAACCATCCAAAACATATGAAAAATCTCAAAAAATCACAAGGTGGACTAGGTCACCACCCTGGGTGACATATTCCCTTTAGGCCTTTGAAAATATCTATTACAAGGATAAAAACTCTATTTTTATGCTTTTATTTTGTGCCAGTATCTATCTGTGTCAATTGGTTTTTTTCTATAACATGCATTTCATGATATCTAGCCTAAATTAGCTCATTTCATGCATTGCTTAAATTTCAGTTTACATTCACAACATTTTATTTTCAGTAAAATCAGTAAATTACATTATTTGACATCTAAAAATTGCATTGCATTCTATGCCTTTACATTGCATTTTAAATTTACATAGCTTCTATT
The DNA here is from genome assembly GCA_007115665.2 of Sequoiadendron giganteum. Taxonomy (NCBI): domain Eukaryota; kingdom Viridiplantae; phylum Streptophyta; class Pinopsida; order Cupressales; family Cupressaceae; genus Sequoiadendron; species Sequoiadendron giganteum. The sequence continues at coordinate 276,509,906 of CM021107.1, forward strand.
ACAGTTTGCATAGCGTTCATGGTACTTGTGTATAACATTAGATTGTTTACATTTTCTGCATTAGTTCCTAGATCATTAAAATTAGATTCTTTAGACAAACAAAACACAACATTAAACAACAAAATGAAAACATCATCCCCTTACCTATTCTCTATATCCATGACCCTCAACCTTGTTCTTATCATATCCCTCCTTGATGCAATGAGGATAGGTCAGTGTTAGAAGATACACCTATTACAATTCATGAGATTCTTGACCCTCCCTCGCTCATGCTCTCACCCTTTGGTATAACCTATTTGAAAATCATAATGGCTCCTCTCTTGATGCATCCCCCTTGTGATGAAGCTAGTGATGAACCTCTTCCAAGCTCCAGTACTAGGGTGTATAGTGTGGAACAAGAGAATGAGACCATAGACAATCAAATAGGCTCCCCTCCTAATCATCCCACTCTTCCCTATTCTCTCCTTGATCATCCCTCTAATAATAGTATTCCCTTAGAAAAAAGATGAAAAGTTTATGTTATACTCTCCTTCCTCAGGGATGTTAATATTATTCAACCTCAACTTATCCTTTATCCTCCTTCAAGCAAACCTAAGACCAAATTCATCCTCTACCTACCCAAGAATAATGTGTCACAACAACTGAGTCATAATATCGTTGCTCATACACATCCTAATTGTAACAACCCACACTCACAACAACCAACCTCCACATCCCTACCTTCATTTCCTCCCATCTTACCTACTACCCCTCGATTAAATTCATTCATTAGGGAGTATGACCTTTTGGAAAAACTAAGGAATACTCCTACTAAAATATCTTTAAGGAACCTTATCCAATCCTCCCCTCACTATCACAACATGATGCAAGCAACCTTACGAAAAACTCCTACCCCTTCTAATATGCAAAAAATGATATAGCAGCTATGATTCAAGGCTTGAATGTTGACTTTTTTTTCCACCAATGTGAGCTTCCTCCTTTGGATGTTAAAAAAAAAACTGAAGCCTTCATGATCATATCTCAATATAAATGCATAGGTATCAAGCGAACCCTTGTTGATAATGGCTCTATTGTTAATGTGTATAGTGTCAATCTCTTGGAAAGGCTCCATATTGAAAAATCAAATATTCAACCTACCTCCTTACTCTCAATGTTGTTTCATATAATCTCATTTTAGGTAGGTGATGGATTCATGCAATTAATGGAGTTCCTTCAACTCTTCATTACAAGATGAAATACATCTATAATAACAAAGTGTACACATTCGATGCTGATCTTGAGCCTTACAATTTCTTACAACTTGAGTAAGAAAATACAAACCCTTCACCACTTCAACACCAACCAAACAAGTGGAACCCAAACAACAACCAAAGCCCTTAGATGATGATTGGGGTTATTTAGACTTCACCCCTCCTTTACTAGGATAATTTAAGATCACAATCAACAACTCTATAAAGGGAACCGCAGTCTTGCCAACACAAGACTCGACAAATCCATCATAGGCATCCAACTCAATCAATTTAGAAAAAAAAGAAAACAACGAACCCTCACCTAATCCAAAAGTGTTAATAAAGCTTTATGGAAAATGTTATGAGCTTATGAAACAACTTGGCTATAGTGGAAAAGGTTGTGGTGCTAATGAACAAGGTATATGCAACACTATCGAGCCTAACATGCAAACAATGCATCATGGTCTTGCATTTTTTCCTTTCATCAAAATCATCAAACCTTCCCCTCCCCTCAACACCAATCAAATCACCCTTCTAACCCAACCTTAGAAAGTGATCCTTTGAAACCCACAAAGGACTCTTTGCTTAATGGAAATTTCATCTCACACACCACTACTGATTTAGATTTTACACACTCCTCCAAAGGACTATACAAAATATTACAATCTATAGTCCCTTGTGTAAGTATGGCATCCTATAATAAGCAAGACACTTACTTGTTAGCAACCAAAGGAACATCTTATACCTTCAATCAAGAGTGTATCTTGTTGAGACTCCTCCAAGATCACTTGATCTCTCTTCCTCCCAGAACTCAAAAGAAATGTTCCCACAAGCATTACTTTTGTGCCTACCACCGAGTTCATGGTCATCACACCAATGAGTGTAAGGACTTGTGTAGAAAAGTACAAAAACTTAAGGAGTTTGATACTCTCGCTTATCTGGAGACACATCATTCATCTAATCGATACTAATTTTCACTTAACCTTGTATCTCATCAACCCTTTCAACTCACTTTTGCCCTCCACTAAGTGGGGGCAAGGTGTTAGTTATCATTTTCCCTCATATGTCACTTTTCATTGTCTCTTTCGACTAGTCATTAAACTTTCATGAATATATGCAAGCAAGCTTGGGATGTGGATGACATTTCTTAAGTTGACTAACATGCGAAATACTCCCTTTTTCATGATGCAGCTTATCGGAAACATATGACTCGATATAGGGCTTTCTGCACAAGCTCTCATGTCCTCTTCCTCTTCTACTTTAAATAAATTTCTCATAGAACAGTGTGTAGAAATTCCTTCAAAGCTGGGGCATACATCATCACTGACATTTTACGGTGTGATTTTCTTTCTCTTGTGATTCCCTCTCTTGGAAACATTAGGTACAATGTTGCTCAGGATGAGACTTTGACTTTTCCTCGTTTACATACAAGATGAGTCCTTCCTCGCATACAAGATGGGTCCATTTGCACTTTTCCTCTCTTGTCATGATTATGCATAATATTCCCTATGATGAGACATTGCAAGAACAAAGAAAAATATCTTTGAAGAAAATCATTTCAAAATTCATCTTCTTTTGTGGCGCCTTATCAAATTTATCAGGAGGTATAACTTTTGTATGGTTTAAGTTGGAAACCCATCTGATGGCATGAATTTCGCCATAGCCACCTTTTGGGTCTTCTCACCCAACGAAAAACCAAAATTCTCATCGCCCTACAGTGAGTACACATCATTTCTTTGGAAAAACTACCTAGATTTGATCCACAACTAGCTAGATAAATGATTGAAGCTTGATCCAATTGTTTAATTCCATTTATTTATGTATCTCATTTTTTCGCAAATCATTCACCCTTGATTGTGTACTTTGGCATTTATGTCTTTGTAACTTAGAATCTTGAATCTTGGGGGCTTGACCACCTCCTTCTTCTTTGTCATTCTTCACCATTTCCTTTGGGCTACTTTAGTGTGAGTTTGAAGCAAGTTCATCCTCTCAATAAAGTGGGAGCTAAATGTGTCACCAAAAAGTGTAGAATTTGATACTTTTCACTCATTTGGGCCCTTTCCTATGGATTTTGGACCTTCTCAATCTCTTTTTACCCCTTTCCAATCCTTGTGCCAAGGTGTTCCAAGGTGTTGTAAAACATTTTCGCACTTTCCTAGGCTTGTAATAGATAATTCAACCCTTTCCTATGCTATAATGACCCCTTAATACACATGCATACCTTACTTTACTGTGTTTTGTGAGACAATCCTATAAACCATCAATAACCACATGTTAATCCTGAAAAAAGAATGAAAAATGCCCAGGTGGACTAGGTCACCTCCTTGGGTGACCTAGTCCCATGTGGCATAAAATTTAAATTAAAGTTAATATTCTTTTAGGATTTTGTGTCCTAAACCCTAAGGTCGGGCTATATGGTGTTATTTTGGGGTAATTAGGGCACAAATTGTACAAATAAGGTTTTTTCCCATCATTTTTCACTTCTTCCATCTCGTTTTACTCCTCACTTAGTCTTTTCAAGCACTTATCTACTATTATTCTCAAGAAAGCTAGGGTCTCTACATACTAAGTCATCAAGACATCTCTCCAAGGCATTCAAGGGATAATTATTGCAACAACACAAGATCAATCATCATGGAAAGGTATTGAATCCAAAATTCCATATTTCATGCTTTATTATCTTATCTCTTCATTTGATTTAATCCCTGACAATCAATAAAGATCAACATCATTCAAGCAAGAACCAAGAAACACATCCATTGAAACCATTTAAAGCATATTTGCAGCACCTTATTGCTTGGGTTCGATGAGTTGCAACTTTGTCTTTTGTTCATTCATCATTCTCCATTCTTATTTTCTTTAATTTCAAGGTTTAATTACAAAAAATGGGTTTGACCAAGGTAAACCCCTATCCACTAACCAAACAACATTTTCCCCTCTCCTTTGTCTGTGATTTGCAGGTTTATATTATAAATTTCATAAAGAGAAATATTGGAGAAAATTTGTCAAGTGATCAAAGTTATCAAAGTTGTCATTCACCCTTGGAGAAACTTCGAGCAAACCTACAAGTGGAAATTTGTAGTTTCAGAACTAGAAATCAATCAAGAAGAGTAGAGTAGGTAGAGAAGAAGAGAAGTAGGTCCTAAAATTCCAGAAAAGTAGAAGTGGACTGATCACCACAAGTGGCAAATGAGTCCCACTATATAAACCTGACATAGATTTTTACAAATCTAGATACCCTTTTTTGTAAAAACTATCGGCCCCATGGTTGTCGTTGCACCAAAATATTGACCTATTTATGCCTGATACAACCATCAGAGTTAACAGATCCATGGGAGGTTGTTAGTCCATGTCACGAATCTCGAGGGGAGTGCTGACTAGCTGCCAACAATCTCCCCCTCAGTGTTACCCGAGTGGATTCAAACCCACACCTTTAGCTCTGATACCAATTTTTTGCCCCATGGTTGTCGTTGCACCAAAATATCAACTTGTTAATTATTGGTACAACCATCAGAGTTAATGGATCCATGTGAGGCAGTTAGTCCATGTCACAAATCCTGAGGGGAGCGTTAACCATCTGCCAACAAAAACCTATTTTGACCAACCTAGTCAATGAGTCCCAATGAACCTTGAAAGAAGTTTTTTCATTTATTCAGACGTCCATTTGGCCATCTTAAGTTTCCCAAGTGCACACTTTTTGTTTTATAGTTTTTTTTCATTACATTCATCTTTCTAGGTCACTTAGAGTTAGTTTGCATTCAACTAGGGTTTTCTATTTCATCTTGTGTTTCATTGTCTTTTCCAAGTCTAAACTTGGTCATGAACCCATCATTATATCTCATTCACCCTTTAGGGAAACCCTCTTGCAAGATCTCTTTCTCCTTTTCAAAGAGATCTCAAGGGTTTTTTCCCGAGTGAATTGTGTGAAGATTGTCCTTTTCCTTGTAGGTCAAAAACCCTAGAGTGAAAAGAAAGGAACAAAACAATTTTCACCATTTCATTTTGGTCAACCTGCATATAGAGCATGATAATATTGATTTGGACTGCATCTTCATCCTATATTTAGCTTGCATTAGGATTTGCATTTATTAATTTGCATTGTAGTGTTTCAAGTTTTACATTAGTGAAAGCTCATATAACTTTCATTTTTGCCTCTAGTTTCATTAAAAATTATTAAAAAATTTCCTTTGCATCTCGAAAATAGATTAGAAAACATAAAAAGCATAAAATCTAATTCAAAAATCTTGAAATTTTTGAAAAACAATCCCTGGGACTCATTCGCCACCTTAGGCTGATTATTCACTTTGCATGTTTTTCATTTCATTTTCTGGCATTTAGAATTTGGCTTGTGAGTTTCTATTTGCTATTATTTATTTTGTATTTCAGTTTCCAAAATTTTAGTTACAAGTAGTTCATTGTTCTTAGCTTGCATTGCAGTTATAACAGTTCATTTCACTTTTTTGCATAGTTTACAATCTGAATTTTGCATCATGGATATGTTTTTTAGCAAGCTTTGGATGTCATTCAATTCCTTAATGGATGTGTCAAGCCGTGCTTTTGGAAATGATCCTAATGAAATTGAACTTACTCATGCTCACTCAAATCCTAATGCATGTCCTCCTCATGATGTTGAAATCAATGGAGAAGATGATGAAATCATGAATAAGTTCCTAAATGATTGTCTTAACAACCTTGAGGCCAAAATTCCTTTTATCCATCCATCAAACAGCCAAATAATCCTATAATACCACCTCTTAAGATGTTTGGCTACTTACATTCTTAAAAAAAACATGAACCTAAGTTCCCTACAATAGGTGAACCTAGTTCCTCAAAAAAACCAAATACTCAACCATTTTATGATAACAAAGTAACAAAAACTGCAATCAATCTTGAAGAAATATGTGGAAAAGGATTCAAAATATTTCAAATGAAAAAAGGCTATGATAGAACAAGTGAACATTTAATTCATGAACTCCTAGAGAAAATCCCAACCAATGAAAACACACAAGGATTAGGATATCAAGATCCCCCTCACAACATAAGATTTCGTAAATAATACCTAAGGCTTTTTAGTGATGGTACTATGGTCCTTGATTCTCCCCCTGATATGAATATCCTACTTCCTAAAGGACAATCCATACCTCTCAAGGATAAGGATAACAAAGATAAGATCATCTCAAGACCTCCTACCCTAATTCCATATAGAGAAGTTGGTGAATCTAGCAAGCATAAGAGGCCTTACAAGTTAAAAAAACTAAAGTTTCCTTGTCCACCACCTGAAAGTGAAAGGAAACTGCAATTGCTTTTGAACAACGAACTAATACCATTACCACCAATAAAAGACAAACTAGTGCTATATCCTAAAGATGCAAAATTTCCCCTTTGTCGATACCAGAGAACTCTTAGACATAGTACTAATGAGTGGTGAGCATTCTAACTAGTATTGACCAATTTTCACTTTGATAGCAGTGATTGCATAAAAATATCCCCTTTTCACCCCTTGTCATGTAATAGTATTGGAATATTTTATTCTCACTATTAGATCACCTTTCCCATCACCTCCCTTGGCTCACTCTTGTCTTGAACTAAGTGGGCGAAAGAGGTATATAGCCATTTCCTAGTAATGCATTTTTCATTGTCCCTTAGCTGCATTGTCTACCTTTCGCTTATACCAAATAAGATTGGGAGGAAGATGACTTGCTCATAGGTTGAATCGCCTATGCCTTACTAGCCTTTTGCACTATTTATTTATTTCTTTTTATTTTGTGTGATTGCATGTGTGGAATGTGATCCCCTGTGACATTTTTTTTTACGTTCTTTCTCTCTTTCTGACATTCTTCTATATGTATCTTAATTCTTCTCTATGTCCTAAGCATTTCTCTTTTGTCTTGTGTTTTCCTTTTGGGGATGACGCAAGGTGTCGAGACATTCATGTCTCTTCCATGTTGACCCAAAAGGCTTCCTTTTTCATTTTCCTTTTTCATTTTCCCTTTTTCATTTTCCCTTTTTCTCTTTTGTTTTGCATTTTCCTTTTGGGGATGATGCAAGGTATCGAGACATTCATGTCTCTTCCATCTTGACCCAAAAGGCCTTTTCTTTGTTTTTTTGTATGTGTCATTCTTCCAATTCTATGTGTATTTGGGGGATGATTACAATTCCAACTCTCTATAATTGTTGTAGCATGAACATACTAACCCCTATTCCATAGATCCCTTATGTGTTTGGCATTTTAATTTTGGGGGCAACCCCTCTCTTTTCTTTTCTTTTTCACATGGCGTAGCTTCACTTGGAAACATATGACTTTGAATATGGCTTTCCAGGTTGAATATCATGACTTCTTTATTGTTTGCATTTATCATTTCCTACTTTAACATAATTTCTTACAACATGGTGTTTAGCAATTTCTTTAAAGTGGGGGCATACATTAGCATTATTCTTTTGCATTTTTTTCTTTTCATGCTTCATGATGCAATATTATTACTTTATATAATGCATTTTCACTTTGTGGATGACATTGGGTGTGATGCCATTCATGAGTGTGATCTATCTTAGCATATTGCATTCCTCTTAGTGGCTTGATGCGATACACTACATCCCCTATGTTGTGAATTTTCTATTCTTTGATTGGTCCTCTCTTGGAGACATTAGGCAAAATGTTCCCTAACCTAAGACCTTGTATGAACTAAGCAAGGCTCCTTTGAAAATTTCCTATTTTGATTTAATTTTTTATATGGCTCCCTTGTATAACAAATCTTGCATGCCTGTAGAGCCATCTTGTTTGTTCATGAGCTCCAAGCATACAATGTTTTTCTTCTCTCATGAAGCTTGAAAATCATTCTTGTGTGGTTCCTTATTAAGTCTATCAAGGGGTATAAGTTTGGTATGGTTGAGCAAGAAGCCGAATCTCAGGCATGAATTTCCCCATAGCCACTTGTGTTTGTGTGAGTGCATACTAGACATGACTATATGTCTCTCACCTTTTAGGACTTCTCACCCAGTGGACAGCCAGGAGTTCCATTTCCTCAGAGTGAGTATGCATTTTTTGGACAAACAACCTTGATCTGATCCACATCATGATGGATAAATGATCAAAGCTTGTTCTAATTCTCCTTTACCATTTTCTCTCTTTCATCTTTCGCAGTGTATTCTTTTGATTTTTTGTTGCTCTTTATATCATTCTCATGTGTGTTCTTTCTTTCCCATATTGATTTATCTTGGGATCCTGATCTTGGGGGCTTCATACCCCTCTTGATCATTGTTTTCCAATCTTATTATCATTGGTACATTTGAACCCCTCTTAATGTGTGTTTTTTAACTTTAGTGTGAGTTCGAAGCAAGTTTATCCTCTCACTAAAGAGGGGACTAAATTTAGTGTAGAAAAATAGATACCTTGACATTTTTACACTCGTTTGGGCCCTCCTTTTGAATTTTGGCTTAATGTTGCCTTGATTTACTTTTGTAATGTGGATAACAAATTTTCATCAAGTCTTGGGTCCTTGTGAACTAATGGATTTTAATGGTACCTTGCTAAAGTGTTGTAACTCACTTTCACAATTCTCTAGGGTTTTATAAAATAACCAAGCATAATAAACATAATTTTAATGAAAATTAATCTTAATCTTCCCTTGTTTGGAGTGTTGTAAATTTTTTTAACCCACTTTCACACTTCTCTAGGCTTGTCATTAATAATTGGGATTTATTGTGCTTTAATTGGCCCTATTTTGGATTCATAAGCCTCATTTCTTGTATCTTTTAAAGGATAATCTTGACACCAATTAGTAACCAATCATAATTTAGGTGTTTCTAGCTTTTGTGGCCTAGATTTGGGGATTTGGGACTAATTCACCACCTTGGAAAAATGGGCCCCTCCTAGATCTTTTAGTCTAGAATCAGTTTTCACAAATTTCTAGACACTTTTGATTTTTGGTCCCATACATTATGATGGGACTCATTCACCATCTTGGGAAAATGAGTCTTGTGTAACCAAAATTCAAAATTAATTCAAATTTCTAGAGGAATTTTATTCTCCTAGATATGATGTCAGCTTGTAGTGTTGTAATTTCAAAAATTCTTTCATAATTAAGTATAACTAAAAGGTTCTTTCACTCATTTTCACCTAAGACTTTTGTGAGAGCATTCATGCTAGTAAATTATATTCACAAGAGAATTCAAGAGAACTCAAGGGAAAATTATCAAGCATTTTAGAGAATCATTCAAGTGCAAATCATCATGTCAAGGATTTCATATATCATGTTTGTTCTTGTGCTAACAATTGTGATGTAGAATTTATGATTCAAGAAATTGTTTTAAGAAAGACCAACATTATTCAAGAATGATTCAAGAACCACATCCATTGCAGCCATTTCAAGCATATTTGTATCATCTTATTACTTGGGTTTGGTGAGTTGCAACATTTCTTTTGCTCATTCATCATTCTCCATTGTTATTTTCTTTCATTCCAAGGTTTAATTACATAAAAGGCGTTCGAACAAGGTAAACCCCTATCCACTAACCCAACAAAATTTTCCCTCTCCTTTTTATGTGATTTTCACTTTAGATTGTATATTTTATAAGGAGAAAGATTAGAGAAAAGTTTTCAAAGTTGTCATCCACCCTTGGAGAAACTTGGAGAAGACCCAAATGTGAAAATTTGCAGTTTTGATCTGAAAATTAGTCAAGAAGAGTAGAGAAATTTGAGAAGAACAAAATCAGGTCTTGAACTTCCAAAAAAGTAGAACTAGACTCATTTTCCACAAGTGGTGAATGAGTCCCACTATACAGGCCTCGCAGATATTTTTACAGATCTGGATACCCTTTTGGAAGAAACCTGTTTCGACACATTTTCCTAGAAACATGACTGATTCTCCTAGCCTTGTGAATGAGTCCTAGTCAACCTTTATAGCAGATTTTTCTATGATTCAAACTCTATTCAACCATCCCTAGTTTCCCAGGTGCACAATTTTTGTTTTACAATATTTTGGTGTATTTCATTCCTCTTTCTAGGTCATTTAGAGTTAGTTTGCATTTAACTAGAGTTTTTTGTTTCATCTTTCATTTCATTGTCTTATCCAAGTCTAAACTTGGTGGTGAACCCCTCATTAGATCTCGTTCAACCTTTATGATGGCCCTCTTGCAAGATCTCTTTCACCTTTGCATAGAGATCTCAAGGTTTTTTTCTTGAGTGAATTGTGTGAAGATTGTCCCTTTCCTTCTAGGTCCAAAACCCTAGATGTAAAAGAAGGGAAGCAAACAATTTTCACCATTTCAACTACATTATAGATTGGGTGTTGAAGTTGTGCTTCCATATAAATAAAACCTATTGGCATGGTGGATGGTCAATCAAAACAAAGAATTTGGCATAAGGAGAAACCTATTTTGTTGAAATAATATGCAATGTACTTCATGAGAAAGGGTTCCTTTTCATCCTTTCTAATTTTTATTTGTTTTATTGCTTTCCCAACACTTATACTTGCAGTATGCATGGGAAACATTGTTAATCTAAAGATAGCCCTTTTTTTATCATATTCTATTCTTAAATTATTGAGGTCAATGTAAATCATATCCTAAAACCATTCATGTAGCTTGAAGATAGGATCATACCTCATAGCTATATCCTTCAGTAAATCCACATCCATGTATATGTTAGGCACCACTAACTTCCCCATATCCAATCTCTAGGTGTTGCAGACAAGGACTCTACAATTTAGGTTTCCAAATTAAATTTGGAACAGTTACCAACCTGTGTATGGCACATCAACATCTTTGATATATAATTGTTTGTCAAACAACGCCTCTTTAAATTTAGGACCATAAAATAATGTTGTCCCCTCAACCTTTTTTCTAGTTGAGAGTTTCAATTGGTCAAGGATATCTTGGGAAATAGGTCTTGATGCAGTTTGAGAACCAAAAACTTGAGCCTTGGGAGTCATTGGTAATAGATGGGTTCTAATTAATTTATGGTTTCAGCACTGGAGAGGTTCAAGACCCAACCTTTTTGTTTAAAACCTAGGAAACAACTCTAAAGTACAAATTTCAACTGTAAAATAATTTCAAACCCTATAAGATGCTTAAACCACTTTAAAACAACTCAATGAAATGTTGAATAATTTAATAGCAATATATATTAAGCATCTACCCTAATTCGAGGAAATTTAAAGGAAATACAAATAATGGAATTTTTTTTCACTTATGTTCTTTAAGCTTGAAGAAAACCGTAATTCTGATCACCTAGAACTCTGGAACGCTTGCTTGGATCTCCTAGCTACTTTAAAACTTGTTTTCAAACTTCAATTATGCAAAAAAGAAATCTTTTATGTGCCTTAGGATCAGATTTGGGTAGCTTTGCATGTTATTTCCACCATTACTATTCATGTGAAGAAGAATGGCTCCCATAAGCACATCTTCTATTTTGAATGTCAGTCGTTGATCACTTCATGAGATGGCCCATTGGATGACTCAGATTGAGTCAACAAAGTTTGAATTTATGTCATATTTGCTAACCTATCCCATGCCAATAATATTTTTCCACCTGGAGTGCTGACTCGTTTATTCTATGGGATCTGCTTTCTTTCCAATCGATAGGAGAATTCACGTGTCGATCACCTACTAACCCCTCTTCTTTTCATAAAGCATTATTTTATTCATGTAGGGCTTTCGGGTAATAGTTGAGATTTAATCTCAATAATGCATCTTGATCATTGGTTCAAAACCTATGGTGCCAAATATGTAAGCAGAGACCAAGCCCCATGCCTACAATAGTAAATGTGTCTTCAGCTCACTAACCTTGCTTCTTTTTAGAAAAAGTATTTTAATCTTGTAGGGGCAGTAGGGAAGATTAGGATGAAATCCTTATATCCAACCATCGACAATTATTAACCATTGATTTGAACACCTTAAGTCATCAGTGCCTTCGATCAGTGGTAGGACCCACCAAAATGGTGTCCATGTATCACCTACCTGCTATCTCATTGGCTATTTATTTTGATTAATTTAATCTTGTGGGATGGAGGTGAACGAATAGAAAGTATTCAATGGGACCTACCAAGAATAACAAAGGATTTTAATAAGCATGTGCACTTATTACATGACTTAAAATGGGCCACCTACCTAGGTTTATAACATGAATAATATTGAGCGAATATTAAAACCCAAACTTAGGGAAAGAATAGGAAATAAAGAATTTTATGACCCGCATCAGACAAGGAAAGATTTATAAGGATTCTATGGGTAGAAATTGAGAACACTAGGCTCAAGGTTTCAGTGAGTAAACAAAAAAAAATGCATAAGATATGACTTAAGAGATCAAGAATGGGTAAAACTCAATCAACTTCAAATTACTTTATTAGAATATAGGTAAAAGGAAAAGACGCTATAATATATAAGTTTTCTCTTCATTTTCTTTGGCTTGTGTCTCAAATTCAACATTCATTGTGTCACTATCATTTGTCCCACTACCACTATCAGTGCCACCAGTATGAGTGTTTTCAATTGGAGTGTTGCACAACTTAGTCCCTCTTCTTTCACATGTGGACCTCTAGATTGTGAGTTCCCTTTCAACAATAAATTTTTTGACATTATATGAAGTTCCTTTCATCCTCAAGCAATGTTCCAAATTTTTATCTAGTTTGTTTCTTAACTTTGATTTCAAAAACGTCAATGAACTAAAAACTCTCTCATTTTCCACAAACCCTAATATCATTGTTTGACATAAATCAAAAAAATTAAAATATTCTGATATCATACCACACAATATTTCACTCTAACCTAAGTTTGTCTAAACCTTTTCTATTGATCTCAATTCAAAGGCCTTCTCCATGCCCATGGAATCATACTATTCTCTCATAGCTATTGAAAAATTCTTACATTTTTTTCTAAGCTTAGCTTCATTTAAAATTCCTTTTATTGTTTGGTTGTTGTATGTTACACTTTTTTGAAAATTGTTCGATCAAGCTTTTTACTTTACCATTATAATATTTTGGGTTATCCCAATTTACCCAAAATATAGGATACACAATACCCATGGCTTCAAGTATTTCATGTTGAGGGAATCTTTCACAAATATTTGAGGCGAGAGATTTTGCAATTTTCTTCAAATTATCACTAATAGATTTAAGAATGTCATTAAAATCTTTCTCGTTAATAGTTACTTCTCTGCTAGAGTGTTTGGCTATCTTACAATGGTACATTGGTATCTCATATCCACGTACATAGATACATAAGTGCCCACTTGCATTAAACTATAAATAATTATCAAGATTATTCAAATCAGTAATTTTTTGCCACATGAAATAATTTGGGCTTTCTTGTGTTAGATCTAGATATAGATGTTCAAGGGCCAAGAATGTATATTTACGTAGTTTGGCATATTAATAAATATACATAGTTCTATCTTGGGATTTATCCACAAGATTGTTAATTTCATATAGCATGCGGAGAAGACTAGGTAAAGTCAAGAGTGTCTCTATATGGCTTAGCCTATGTAAGAGGTCAGTAGCTTTGTCTATTGTGTTGTAATGCTCATACATTACTCCAATCAAGGATTGATATTCTGAAAGAACTCATTCTGTCGGTCCATGCAGGGAGATCCATCTCATATCGACATACTTGAGAAGCTTGTCTCCTCGTGTTATTCCCTCAACAAAATTTTAAAATTTTACAAAACATTTGGGACTCAACATACGTATGCATAGATCTCACGAACTAGATTTTGAACTTTTGATACTATAGGAAACTTTCTTACAATGTTGAATGCTAAATTCATTTTGTGGTCCATGGAGAGAATGCCATCATGTATGGTGTACAAGTAGTTTTTAAATTTGTGCAAACACCACTCATTTGACCTTGCATCATTGCACCTCCATCAGCTCCTACACACACCAATTTTTTGGCAATTGTCATCTCATCTATATCTGCAATTTCATTTTTGAAGATTTCTTGACTATTTCAAATAGATTTTGTGATGTTGAATTGTACTTCATTTTATGAACACAAAGAAGATGAGCTTGGTGAACATTTTGTTCTATAGTATATAAATGCATATAGACCCAAGAAGTATTGTCTACCATAGTAGCTTCATCTAAAGATAATGCAATGAAGATTAACTCATTTACTTTCTCCTCTAAATCTTCCTTTTCCACTACACCATCATATTTTTCCCATTCTCATCCAATGTTTATTGTCCAATGTGAGAAGGGAAAGTGAGGAACACCCAATAAAGATAATAAATTAAAATATTCTAGGTAGTTTTTCATAGGAAACCCTCTAGACAAAATATGAAAAACAACACTCATCTAAATTTTTTTTGATAGATTTGCTCCTTCCATTGCTTTTCCAAATTGAGCCTCAAGTGTACCTTGAAATACAACAAGCTTAAAAATTCTTTGCTTATGCTCTTCATATTTTGCAACATACTTAACATGAAGGCATTATTCCCTTGATTTCCATTGTACAACTGATTGTTCCTTTTTGTCTATGATTTGTTTTCCATAAACTTTACCTATATGCTTTTCTATAGTGTCAAGCTTTAGCTTCAATTTCTTGTACCTTCTAGATTTCCAACTACAAATCATACATATGCATTCTGCTGCACTTCCAACATCATTTTCTTTCCCCAATGGTACAGTTAATGGGTACTTTAACAACCAACCAAGTTGAAGATTCCTTGTCATTTCCCACTCATGCCCCATTTTTATTTGCTAAGTTTGTTTTCTTTCTACCAACATCATCCTGATCCAAGTCAATTATCTCATTTTATCTAACTAGGGTATCCCTTGGAATATCTTCTATGGTATTTCCATCCCCATTTGATACATTTAACTCAATCAAAATGTTACCTTGACCTTCTGGTGGTGGTGAGGTATTGTGAATGCCTTCTTCATTAATATTTGCTAGAAGAGTTGATGATGGAGCTCCATCTTGATCTGGTGGATCAAAAGCATTTCCTATTCCAATGTAAGACTATATGGTACCTCTACATTTGGAAATTTTTATGGCCTCCCAATCCCTTCACCACCCTAAGGAGTCTTACCCTTGCTTCTCAACATATTGATCTCTGACTTCGAAAAAAAGCTAGAAAAAAATGTCTTCATGTTTAAGAAGGATAAATAATGTAGATCCCCTTCCCTACTTGATGTCATATTTAATATTGAAGCAATAATTCAAAAGAGATAAAGAAAACTTAAAATTAGAGTCACCGAAAAATTAACCCTTCTGCTTTTACTAGCTTGTATGGGCCCTCCTTGTGATTTTGT
This sequence comes from Sequoiadendron giganteum, assembly GCA_007115665.2. Lineage (NCBI taxonomy): Eukaryota > Viridiplantae > Streptophyta > Pinopsida > Cupressales > Cupressaceae > Sequoiadendron > Sequoiadendron giganteum. The sequence goes on from CM021107.1 coordinate 276,525,384, forward strand.
CTTAATTTTTCCTTTATTTAGTGTTGCAATGTGGTTAGCACATTCACATTAAGTCTTGGGCCCTTGTGAACTAATGGAATTCAATGGTGCCTTGCTAAAGTGTTGTGAAGTGTTGTAACACACTTTTATTTTCTAGAGTTCTATCAAATAACTAAACATAGTGAACCTCTTTTTAATCAATGTTAAAATTAATCATGCCTTATTTGGAGTGTTGTAAAGTGTTGTAACACGCTTTCAAATTTCTCTATTCTTGTCATTAATAATTGGGATTTCTTATGCTTTGATTGGCCTGATTTTGCATCCACAACCCTCATTTAATGCATCTTTTTGATGATAATCCCAACACCAATCAATAAACAATAATAATTCTCGTGTTCTTGGCTTATGTGGCCCAGATTTAGGGCCTAGGACTCATTCACCACCTTGGGCAAATGAGTCCCACCTAGGTATTTTTGGCCACAATGCAGGTTTTACACCTATCTAAGCACTTTTTAAAATATTCCCAAAAATTAGGCCTAGCTGGACTCATTTTCCACCTTGGGCGAATGAGTCCTGTGTGGCCCAAATTCAAATTTAATTCAATTTTCTGGTGGGATTTTATTCTCCTAGATCTGATGTTGGCTTGTAGTGTTGTAATTTCAGGAATTCTTGCATAATTGAGTATGAATACAAGGTTCTTACTCTCATTTTCAACTAACAAGAAATCAAGTGACTTATCATTCAAGAGAGTTCACAAGAAAATTTAGGGCATTTCAAGGGCAGATTATCAAGAATTTTAGAGCATTCTTCAAGTGAAAATCATCATGTCAAATATTGCATTCATCATGTTTGTTATTGTGCTAACAATTGTTATGTAGAATCCATGATTCAAGCAAGTGTTTCAAGCAAGATCAACATCAACCAAGTAAGAGTCAAGAACCACATCCATTGCATCGATTTCAAGCATATTTGCAACACCTTATATCTAGGTTTTGGTGAGTTACAACATTGTTGTTTTTTCACTCATCATTCTCCATTCATATTTTTTTCATTTCAAGGTTTAATTTCCAACAATGGGTTTGACTAAGGCAAACCCCTAACCACTAGCCCCACAATATTTTTCCCTCTCCTTTGTGTGTGATTTGTAGTGCTAGTTTGTAGATTTCCCAAGAATAAATATTGGAGAAAAGTTGCATATCTCTCAAAGTTGTCAAAGTTGTCATGAAGCCTTGGAGAAGCTTGGAGAAGATCTACAAGTGGAATTTGCAATTTCAGATCTAGAAACAAGTCAAGAAGAGCAAAGAAGGTCGAGAGTAACAGAATTGGGTCCTAAAATTTTGAAAAAAAAAAAGTGGATTGATTCACCACAAGTGGCTAATGAGTCCCACTATATAGGCCTGTTATAGATCTTTGCAGATTTGGATAGCCTTTTGGTGAGAACTTGTTCTAGCACATTTTCCCAAAAACTAGACTAATTCACCTAGCTTGGTGAATGAGTCCCAATCAACCTTGATAACAGATTTATTTAGTGACCTAGACCTCCATTATTCCTTATTCAATCTCCTAGGTGAATACATTCTATTTGGTAGTTTCTTATATTGTTTCACTTGCATTTTTTAGTCATTTTCTAGGTCTTTGCATTCAATTAGGTTTTTTTTTTACATATTGCATTTCATTGTCTTTTCCAAGTCTAAACATGGTGGTGAACCCCTCATTAGATCATATTCAACACCCTTGGATAGTCCTATTGCAAGACTTCAATCTCTTTTGCATTGAGGTCTCTAGGGTTATCCTTGAGTGGAATCTCTTTGAAAGTGGTTGTCATAGTACTTGATCCCATTCAATTTATCCACCATTTTAAGTGGTTCCATGTTGGTGAACTTGCATTTAAAACACCTTAATTATGATTTGGAGTGCATTTTCATCCTAGAATTAGCTAGAATTTGCATTACATTAGGGTTTGCATTGGTTAATTTTCATTCGAGGGTTTCAATTTTTGCATAAGTGAAAGCTCATTTAGCTTGCATTTTTGCATTTAATTTCATTGAAAATCATTCAAATTATATATTTGGATCTTAGACATATATCATAAAACATAAAAAGAATAAAATCCAATTTTAAAAAAATTAGAATATTAAAAACAAATTATTACCTACACTTATTCACCAGCTTAGGTGAATCATTCCCTTCGCACATTTTTCACTTCATTTTCTAGGATTCACAGTCTAGTTTCCAAATTTATGTTTTCTATTTCTACTTTTTTTTAGTTTTTTGAATTTTAGGTATAAGCATTTCACTATTCTTAGTTTACATTGTATTTTTATTCACCCTACATTTAATAGAATTTGTATGCGTGTTGTTGGAATCAGGGGAACACTAAGAGGGGGGGTGAATCTGTGTTCAACAATTATTAAAACTCCATTCATTCAAAACATGAAACCATTTCACCATTATATTAAAGAAAAGATGTATTTATTTAAAGTAAGCATATTCAACATCATGACACACATATATTTGTGTGGAAACCCTATTAGGGGAAAAAACACGGTGGAGATTAGTCCAGAATTTGAGTACTCAAAATATAGTGTTTACAAAAGGAATGCACTTGCATTCAGGCAAACTACCTAGAGCTCACTACTCAAAAGAGAAAGACTTAATACCTACAAAATTTAGATTAAAACCATTTGAAGGGTGAGCTGAGATAATAGCATCTGACCATGCCAGATAAAATTTCTGGTGAAGCTCATGGATCTTATTCAGAGTCTACTCTCTAACTTTACACTTCGCTCTGCCCTATTCTACTCTATACTTCTCTTTGCATCACTTATGATCCAATTCACACTTTCTTGATATTTTTACACACTATTATTACTCTTGAATGACAAAAATAATGTCTTATATATATCTGCAATCAAGGACTTTCTTATCCAAGAGTTGGATTCAAAAGGTATTAAGATATTTTAACTTGTCAGCCAAATCCACCACAAAATCTTTATGTGCATCCTCCAAAATCAGTTAATACAAAGAGAGGACCCTAATAAAACTTATTCCAACATTGAGACTTATCACTAATTCCATCTTATACATCTGTGAGTTTCATCTTTGTCAAGTTGGCCTTCTAGCATATATAATTAGAAAATTAGACCACCGTACCTCTAAAATAACTTACCAGTGTGTGCACATCAAAACCAAGATATTACAAGCCTCTACAGACCTTCCTCAGAGATCCACAAACCAAAATATTTGTCTAGTGGAATTACTAGATCACCTTTTATGCCTTTAACTAGATCCTATGTTCTTTACTCTGTTTTATCAGTAGGAGCCAAAATAGTGTTGCTCATTTAGATACAAGACTTGGGTTGCATGACTTGGGTTGCCATCAATGTTAACACCTACATGTAAAACTCCTTAGCCATATGCCAATAATCTCCCCCTTTGGCATTGATGGCAACACTTAGTGAAAAATGACTATGTGTCGAAATCATTATAGGTATATTGCCAAATTGCTTTTTGCACTTTCTCCCCCTAAGATTCATAAGGCATTTTTCACTACATTGTCTCCCTCTTTGACATCAATGAAAAAGATAGGATACCATATGAATTTTTTTTGAAAAAACATGTGTTCAAAAATTTAGCACATATATGATTACAACTAATCGCATTTGATAAAAATTTAAAAAACTTGAAAACAATTTGTTGTTATCCTTAGAAAATTATCTTATTGTTTTTCTTCACTTCCAGAAGAAACTTCTTCCAACCATCAATTGCAATTCCAATGCTGATAATTGAGCTAGTATTTTTGGAAGTCTTATTGATAATCTCAATGAGAGATTCAAGAATTGTGATTGCTTCTTCCATTTTTTCACCATTTTACAGAATTTCCACCAACTGCTCCAGCCTACACTCAATTAAGTCTTTTACCTTCCAAAAGGTGTCCATAGGAACATTCTTGGACAATTTAATTTTTATTTGAGCTTTATGTAACTCCCAGATTCTTCTTTTGATAATGTCATCTAGATCTTGAGACATGTCAAAGCTTTTTCTAATGTTGTTTAGTTTTGTCTCAATCTAATCCAGCTTCTCCTTGTAATTATTGGCTGCATGTGTCCAACATAAACAATAGTTGTCGATTCATGTGGATAAGTTAATGCATTGTCTCAACTCATTAATTTTATTCTTAAGCTTCACCAAGGATAGTCTGAATTGTTCCTTTAGGTGAGAGATGATTTCATCTTCTCTTTTTCTATTGTCTTCAGAGCCTATTGATTCTCTGCTACATTCAATCATCTCTTCAAGTAGAATATCCTTAAAAAATTTCAATCTTATCTTACAATGATCAATATGAGCATTCAAAATTCTAGAATTAAGTCTTTGATCATATGATGATCTGACTGACCATAACCTTGCAATTTTCTGCATACCACGTATACTTTGGATAAGCTACTGTAGTTTTTCTTTTCATAGATCTTCTTCTTACTCACTACCTTTTTCAATACTGGAGTCACTTTCTAGTGGATTCTTAGGCTCTTCATCCAGAATGTCCACAATTTCCTTTTCTTTCCATTTTCCTTCAATCTTGGGAAATTTTCTTTTCAGAGGGCTATATTCAATAATCTCCTATCCCTTTTTTGTCATCTAGAAGTGCTACCGAAAGAGGAACCAACTTCCATTATCCTTACCGGAGGGGAAATGACTGATCCACATTTTGCAAGAATATTTTTATATGAACTTTCAAACCCTCAATCCTAGTTAGATAGACTATTAAAATAAGAGTAAATTTAGGTGCATACCAGTTTATCTGATTTCCATACTACATTGTGAATTTTTGGCAAAAAATTAAAAAAATGCATAACTAGACATATAATTAGAGTGCCAAACCTAAATGGATACCCTAACTCCTTTTTCAGTTGAAAATTCCCCATCATGTGATCTTTTACCAATCCATATAGGTCAAAATCATGACCTTCAATTATCATTTTATGATCAATGTATATTGCGCCAACCGATGTAGCCCCTTCCTGATTTCGGTAGAAGATTTTATAGGTTATGTCATGTGCAATATACTTTGTGAGAGGATTCCTGATTATTGCTATCAACAGAGCTCTATGATCTTCAATTATCCCAATTAGAGTTTCAACCTCCTTGTTTCAGATAGATTTCTTCTTAGGAACATCACCGACTTTGCAAAATCTAGTTTATTTCTCAATTAACTCCTTTGAGATTGAGTAGGCTTTTTCCAAGTTTAGAACATCACCATGCAATCAGCTCAATAATAATTTTATGAATTCTGCATTCTCAAGGTACGAAAACTCATTCCACATATCCAAATTTCCATGCTTGGCTTCGCTCAATTGTTTTAATTCGTCAAGAAGCAATAAATTTCTCATAGATCTCATCTTTACACTATTGTATTCGTCCAATGTGATTGAACCTTTAATTTCTCCATTTTATTTTTTGTGTTTTATGGTTTGCAATTACACACCAAATTATATGAAGAGTTCGAGAATGATTTGAAGTACCTAACAAATTTCAAGATTTGCCGATGAATTCAATTTTCCTGCTTTGATGTCCACTTGTCGAGTGCTCTCCTTTTTCTCTTTGATAATGCACAGTGACAAATGACAGCTCAAACTTGACTTTTATAGCTCTCACATGAGCAATAAATGCATTTTCCCTAAGTTTTCTATGGACTTTTTTCTAAGATGACTAAAAATAAGTGTTATGCGAGCCAACAATTTTTTTGAAATTCCTTTGCTGAATTTATCCAAAACCTCTGTACACCTTGAGTACATATTTTTGATAATTCTCTACATTCCACTACCATCTGTAGACAGGGGAGGAAATATTTTCTTGTAAAACTCCCCCTAGGCCAATGGCCTTAAATCAATTACCGAAAGAATTACCAGAAGCAGGTTCTGGTACAGAACCATTTCTAGCATCAGAAACACTTTTCTTTACCCATGTCTTCTTCATCTGATCTCTGATATCATCCGTAGTTATCTTTTCTTTTCCTTTATCATTTTTCTCTGTATTTTTGTCTCTGCTTACTAGACCTCTTTTGTCTGTGTTCTTGTTTCTACATAATCTAGAAATGTGACCATACTTGTTGCAGTTGTAGCAAACAATGTTCCTTTGTCCATTCCATTGGATTCTTCCCATCCTACATTGATTAGAAATATTCCCAAACTTCCCACATGCATAAAATTCAACATTTCTTCTATCAATAGAGTGACTTGACATATTTCTACATTCAATTGATTCGTGACCATTATTTTTCAAATTGAAACACTGAGCAGAGAATGATGAATCTTTTGACCTTAAATTACTTCTACACTGAGAAACCATATGACCAAACTTATTATAAGAAAAATATTATGCATTAATTTTTATGCATTAGGTTGTCTTACTGTAAGTCTTCCATTTTTGTTCTGTCTAAAGTTCTTTTGTCCTAATCTAGAACTTTCTCCCTTTTCATATCCAATACCTATCTTATCATTTCCACTCTTCTCTCATTGAGTTTGTTCATCAAGTTTTACTAAACTAATCTTAAAATTTTCTTTGAATTCATTTGCAATGAAAAGATCATTGCTAAGAGTAGTAATTTTCTCACCAAGTTCTTCTTCATTTATTCAGATTTCAAACTAAGTGAATTCTTTATTTATTCTACTTCATTCATCTTATTTCTCTTTCAAGGTTTGAGCAAGGTATTCCTCATTTTTCTTCCTTTCTTCTATCTCCTTAGTCATCTTCATCATCATATCTTTCATTTCATGTTTTAGGTTGGTTTTATCTATAGAAAGCTTTTCACATTCTTTGGTTATATCTTGCAAGGTTTGATTCAGGTGAGCATCATCCATGTATTTGTTCTCCTTATGTTGTATCTTATCATAGAGATCTTTACTCTTCACCCTAGATTTAACTATCTAATCCTTCAATGAATGAATGAATTTCTTAGCATCTTTGAGATTTTATTTCAATTCTTGAACTTCTACTCTAGACTGATCAAGATCATCAAGAGCTACTATAAGCTATTGTTGAATAATACTAGATTCCATCACATTCCAAGATCCTCCTCAAGATGCAAAAATTCTTTAGAGGAACTAGCTCTAATACCAATTTTTGGACTCAAGGGAACACTAAGAGGTGGGGTCTCAATTAGTGTTCAAGAATTATTAAAACTCCATTCATTCAAAGCATGAAACCATTTCACCATTGTATTAAAGAAAAGATGTATGTATTCAAAGTAAGCATATGCAACACTATGACACATAAATTTTTGCATGGAAACCCTATTAGGGGAAAAACCATGGTGGAGATTAGTCCACAATTTTAGTACTCAAAATATAGTGTTCACAAAAGGAATGCAGTTGCATTAAAACACACTTCCTAGAGCTCACTACCTACAAAATTCAAATTAAAACCATCTGAAGGGTGAAATGAGATAATAGCATCTGACCATGCTAGATATTAGTTTTTGTGAAGCTCATGGATCTTATTTAGGGTCTGCTCTCTGACTCTACACTTTGCTCTGCCCTATTCTACTCTATACGGCTCTTCACATCACTTATAATCATATTCACATTCCTTCTTTGATAGATCTCGTAATTCACACTTTATTGATATTTGTACACACTTTTCTTACTCTTGAATGATAAAAATAATCTCTTATATATCCATAATCAAGGACTTGCTCATCCAATAGTTAGCTTCAAAAGGTATTAAGATATTTTAACTTGTCAGCCAAATCCACCACAAAATATTTATGCGCATCCTCTACAGTTGGTTAAGACAAAGAGAGGACCCAAATAACACTTAATCCAACATTGAGACTTATAACTAATTCCATCTTATACACCTGTGAGTTCCATCTTTTCTAGGTTGGACTTCTAGCATAGATAATTATAAAATTAGAGCATCGTACCTCCTAAATCACTTACTGGTGTGTGCACATAAAAACCAAGATATTACAAGCCTCTACAAAACTTCCACAGAGATCCATAACCCAAAATATCTATCTGGTGGAATGACTAGATCACCTTTAATTCCTTTAACCAAATCCTTTGTTCTGCCGGTAGGAGCCAAAATAGTGTTGCTCATTTAGATGCAAGACTTAGGTTGCATGACTTGGGTTGCCATCAATGACAATAGCTACAGGCCAAACTCCTTAGCCATATGCCAACACATGTTTGGTTTCCTATTGATAATACCATAGTGAGAAGAAGTTTGAGACTCATCATACCACGATAGCACAATTGTTGTGTATCTTGGATTATCTAGATCTTCCTCTCCTAGTATTGACACTAGTACACTAGGCATTGATAACACCCTTAGAAACTCTTTACCTTCAAGTAGTATGCAAGTTGAACAAAGAAATTATAGTGTTCCACAAGAAAACATCATTCAAATTCATGAGGATTTAAAAAACTTACAACATCAAATAATCTTTGAAAAAATTTCAACTACCACCATCCCTAACATAGAAAACATTCACTGCATGCTTGAAAGTGATGGACTTGACCTTGTGAAAAAAATGTCATAAGTCAAGGAGGGACCCAAATTACTCTTACAATAATATCCACAATACCTACCTATACCAACCCGCAAGTCCCAACAACAATGCAAAAATTTAGTAATGTGATTCCTTCCTTGGGTATTCCTTCTAGCATCCCTAGCTCCTATGTGGCATCACAAGTTATATCTCCTACACTACAATTTATAAGCATTCCATTTACTTGTCCTAGAAATACATACACTACTTCACCACTTTCACTTGCATCTCATAATAAAAATGATGACCTTCTCATAACACAACTTTTCCAAACCGGTTCATCTCTCCAAAAACAAATCTCCACCATCAACCAAAATCAAAATGGTCCACCTATATATTATGTCCAAAGCAATCCATTATCCTTGGAGATATTGGGAACATCAAAGCCAGAAGGTGTACAGGTGCCTAGATTTGAGAAATATGGAGGGAAGAGGGATCCTTCTAACCATGTCAATGCCTATACTGCCTTATCTAGTGACCTTTTTCTTGAGTAAAATCTTTTGGAAAAACGTCTTCCTAGATCCTTGAAAGATACCGCCTTGGACTTGTTTTCTTCTTTACCGAACAATTCAATTTATTCATTCAATGAAATTTTTGATGCATTTCTAAACCATTTATGTGAATGGTGATCTTTTACCTACACAAACATAAGAGAACAAACATAATATTAGGTCATTATGCAAGTTAGATCATTGTTCCCCATGAAATTAGATTGAAACATCAAATTAGGAAATAAAATGAACAACATCACAATAAAAGCTAATTAAATCCTATCTAATGAGGAAACTTTCAATCCCATGGGGGAATTGGTGCCTTTTTGTTGTGGAAAATGGCCCTTTCCCAACTCCTTGATGTGATTTGATGATCTTTGATGACGATTCTTGATTCCTTGATGCAATTTTCTAATAACTTGATAAAACTATGAAAATTGAATGAAAATGGATGAAATTGTAGATGAAATTAAGTATAGTAAGCTTGCATGGATTGTGGATGATCAATTCAATAGTAGAAGCCCTTTTATTTATAGAAGAGAATGATGTGAAAAGAGACAAAGTGGATGAATGTGGGATAAAAGACCAACCAATGAGAGGAGGCCACTTGTCCGCATGTGATTGGAGGAGGAATGAGCACATTTTGATGAATGCGCAAATAAATGCAATCAATTGGAATTTGAAATTTGTGAAATGACAAGTTGGAGGGAGAGGATAAATGGAGTCAATGCCACTTGTCTCAAGGCAAAGGAAATGTAAGGGGCCTTTAATGCCTTGTTGGATGTACTCATCCCTTTTGGAGGGATTTTCAAATTGGAAGAATATTCCCTTTTGATGCCAAGTTGAGGGAAAATAGATGAATTAATAAATCAATAAAGTTGATTTATTGGTGCAAGTTGAAAAATCTAGAGGACTGGAGTGATTAGGATTAGGATTAATCATGATTTGATTAATTTAGGTAGAAATTAGACGATTTGAAAATTTTGACTTAGATTTTAGGATTTAAATAAATCAAAGTTGAGAGGAATAATGGATTTTAGATTTAATTAAATAAAGATTGATTTATTTAATCAAACGAGGGTGATGTTAGTTTTAAATCATATAAAGATCAATTTATTTAATTTAAAAGAGATTACTTTGGAGAGAAATTAAATAAAGTGAATTATTTAATTACAAGAGGGATTAGGAGATTAATTAAATAAAATAATTTATTTAATTAATAGAAGCGAGTGACTTAATGAGATAAATTTGATTTATTTAATTAAGAAAGGAAATACGATGAATTTAATCAAATAAAGATTATTCAATTAAATTGATTAGTAAAGGGGATGATTCAAGATGAACTAGTCTTAGTGATACTAGGATCAGGTGCGCAAGATCAATCTGTATATTTTTCGTGTTTACATTTTTCCCATCTTTGAAGCAATGTACCTGTTACATTGGTTCAAAGAATAAATTTCCAAGATCAAAATTCAAAATTTTCTATTTTTTTAAAATGCCCTACTGCTACCCTAGCGAGAAGGATTACGCTTGTATACTACCCCCTCGAGAGATCAGATGAAAATTTGGATTTTTTGGGTGATCTCACGAAAAAAGAGGACAAACTACCCGAGGGGTCTAGAAAGGGTCCAAGATGGCAAAAACATGCCAAAATGTGCAAAACAACCCTCAATTGGGAAAAAAAAGGATCGAGGGTCCGAAACCCTAGTTGAACGACTAAATAGGGTAAAAAAGCCCTAACTTTCAAGCTTAAATAGGCCTCAAGTGGTCACTTTCAATTCATTTGCACACTTAGCCTTTTGATATTTTTGTATTTTGACCTTTGAGAACTGATCAAGATGGTGCCAAAGGTGCTTCCCTGACCAGTCAACATAGGACCACCAATATGTGACCCTTACCCACCTTGTCCTTTCACTTTTCAAGTGCATTTAATAGGGGTCAAAGTCAAATTTAGGTCAAGCAGCATAGTTTAGCAACACTGTAAGGTCAAAAGTGGGGTTGCATTTGAAAAATGCACTGCCAAGGTAGAGTTTGGAAATTAGGGCTTTAGGAAAACTCAGGTGCATATGAAAACTACACCGCTGTGGTCCAATTTAGGTTCTGGGTGTAGGGTCACGGTCAAACTGCATCGTGGTAGTGCAGTTTAGAGTTTAGAAGGGTCCCAGTGGCACACTTTGGAATTTGCAAACATTGTTACAATTGAAAACAATGTTTCATTTGTTGTTTCAATTGTGAAAACTTAGGGCGGGGTCTTTATTTTTAATGAAACTTGACATTGTGGCTTTTTCTACACAAGACGACCTCGAGATATTACTTTCACAGGAGCATAGGCCCCCAGTTCTTAGTCGGTTAATTGGTATGCATGAGTTTCTCCAAGAGCACCTTGGTGTGATTGGGTTTTTGTACATTGCGTACGTAGCCCTGTGGGGACACATTTGGGCATGATGACTACCTTAGCAGAGAGATGCCATATTGAGATGTCCTCATTTCACATGCCCATAGGAGAGGCTATAGTAACATTAGAGGATATATGGCATATCCTTCAGCTACCCATCCATGAGGAGAGTTATTTATGATGTGGATGTTGGGAGGGACACATGCTTTGAGATTATGGGGCTTGATGAGCTCATATTTTCTGAGGGGTAGATAGAGCTCAAGAGGTAAAGGGGTACAATGCCAAATTTTAGATTGGTTGTAGTTGTGATCATCTCAAGTCTTGTGGCACCAAATCGGCCAGGATGATATTTTAGTCTGGAATGGGGCCTTGCCTGGCAATGGATGATCTTTAGGAGACAGTGTTTTGCATGGGGGCTAGTGATCTTGGCTTCACTCTATCGAGACCTTCACAAGTTTACCTACTTGGACAATGGGCCATCAGGGCATGTGTCACCCTTTTATATGTCTCGGCTTGGGTGCATATAGCAGTTCGTTACCCTCAGGTCACACCAGTTGCCCTAGAGTGAGATGATCCCATTGTTTGGAGATATGGAGGGGCCCAGACCACTTTCACACATAGATGGGCAAGTGGCATCACTCACTACAGGAGGGTTATTGATGAGATGAGCGACTTCAATTGGTGGCCTTGGCTTGGTGTTGGTCCCTGGTATGATGATGTTTAGTAGTTATTATTTGCACACTAGGATAGACTTATGCAAGGTAGGGAGCATACCATGGGAGAGAGGTATCTCCTTGATAGAGTGGCCAGATAGTTCAGGGATAGGCAAGATTGTCTTGATGACCAATATGTGGCCATCTTTTCTCGTACTATGAGGGAGAAAGCATGGGGTAGACCTATCCCGACTAATGAGTTCATTACATCATTTAGATAGCTAGTGGCCATATGATTAGGGACAGGGGGATGCAGGGGTGACACAGGCTTACACAACAAGGTTTAGACCACCCCTGCAACTTACAAATCCAGGCACAACACCTGTATGGTGGAGGCCCATAGGCAGGTCAATAGGCTAAGGGTGGGGAGGCATAGGGGATGGGGGGAGAGGAGGAGAACCACATCCACACCATCCACATTAGAAACCACCCCAAGAATAGCCATGACAGACACCACCCCGAGAGTAGCCATAAAAGATATCACCCTGAGAGCAACCCATAGATGGGGATGGAAAGATTGAGGTTTGGAGGGACCAGCAAAAATAGCCCCCGCCACCACCACCATAGCCAAATCATAGAGATAATCTCATAAAATAGGTTTAGGCATAGGTGCAGGTACTCACGGCCGAGAGGGACTAGGCTAGATAGAAATTCTAGACTCTTACTACAGAGAGAGATTATGCCTAATCAGAGTGGGACCAAGAGATAGGATGATGATGACAACTTGAGAGTATGGCCTCTACATCCTAGGGTAGGACAGTGTCTACACAAATATATCGTGAGGTAGTGAGATAGATAGTGTACTATAAGTTGCATTATAGGAAGGTAGTACCAACAGTGGCTCGGGTGCCAGATTATTCCCTGCAGACAGGGATGAGACAACCTGAGGAGCATGCTGAGAGACAAGTGGGAGAGGGCAGCTGCCAACAGCAATAGTTATCCAATTCTTTGATTAGAGACAACATTCATTTTTGATCCATGGGCTCATTTTTTGATAGCCCTAATTTATATTGTATACTTGATTTACGCACATTTTATCCCGATATTTGTACCTTGATAGCTACATTTATATATATATATATATATATATATGAGATGATTCAATTCATATATGAGATGTACTATTTTACTGATGCATGATGAATGGATGTATTTACTTTCTTATATGATATGATATGCAAATAGTATGATTCTATCTTATGAGATGCATTTATTTTATATGATGATGATGTGGTGTCTGATGCAATGATGTGATGTAGATCTTTCATGGATGCACATGATTATGAATGCATTTATTTTTGTATATTTTATATGCCTTTATGATGGATGATATATGGATGGAATGTGTTATGATATGTAAATAATTCTCTAAATTACATCTTAATGGATTACATGATGTATTATGATTATGAAATGTATGCGATGATATGCAAATGTAATGTTTTTGTTTCATTTCCTTATGAATTTATGATGGATGATATGTGGATGTTATGATGATGTTTATGTGATCTCTTTTATATAATGGAATATGAATATAATGATATGAGATGATGCTTGGTATTTATGATATATTCGTAAAATGTAATGCAATGATAAAAATGATGTGATATGAATATGTAATGACTTATGATATGTGACAATACAATACATGGTTTATGTAATGCATGATTTGATAATTCCTATGTGATAATGTATGTAATGTGTTGATGTGAAATTATTATAATAATGTATAATGCAAGGTGACCTAGGATATGTAAATGAACGTAGTGCAATAATATGAATGTAATGGCTTGAATGTATTTATCTGAAATGATATGATATGTGAGATGATTATGTGATGCAGTGTTTATGTGGTAAAATGATGTTTTATGATATGAAATGATGTGATGATTCCTATTTCATAATGATTCATGGATGGAAATATTATGGCATGAAATGTAAACGATTATTATCCTTATGGAATTACTATGATTGATATGAGTATTAATATGTAATGATTTATAATTTATAATGATGATGAATGTGAAATGATATGTGATGGATGACTTAATAATTCTTATGTGATAATATCTATGATGAAATGAAAATAATGGCAATGAATATTAATGACGAAATTCAATGCATCTATGTTTCCCATATGATTTGATATGCATTGTGTTGATGATCGGTGGATGCCAGGTGGATGCATTTTATTGATGTTTTTGCATAACTGTCATGGTACCCTATTAGTATGGAAAGAAGATAGAAGAAATAAAATCCAAAAAGCCTACTTTATTACTGATGATGATAATAATGATATTAGGAATTGGGATTTTAAAAGGGCCATTTACCTTATGTTTGATAATACACTTAGGTAGGACGCTTCAAGGTATAAAGAACTAGGATGGCGTGGTACCTAGTGTGATAGAATTTAACTCAACAATCTGATGGGAGTACTCATGGGGTGATCCGATAATAGTGGTTTACAATTTTTGGCCAAACTGGACACTGAAATTATTATTTGTAACTAAATCTTCACATTCGGGCACCTATAGTGGCTAAACCGTGAGGAATTTGAAGATGATGTAAACTAGAGTCTCATCACATTTTTTTTGTAGATTCTAAAAATATTTTTTTTCAAAATTTTTGCAATAATATTGCACTTCTTTTTCCATCTCCCACAAAAATTGTTTTTTTTCAGAAAACAACATTTTTAAAAAGTGACGCTCACCGTATACAACATAATTTTTTTTGTATGAAGGATAAAATTATAATTTTTTCAAATTTAGATTTGTAACTACGATATCTAGCACTTTCATTTGGTATCATAGTTTTTTATTGAATATTTTTTCCTTAATAGAGTTTTGAAGTCAAACCAATTGCAATTCAGACATAAGCGGTCTGTATACAACATAACTTTTTATGTATGTATCGAAATTCAATTTTATTTCTTTGAATGGATCAAGGAAATCAATACCCAGCATGAACATATTTAAAAAATATATATTTTGATAATTTTCTATTTTTCCACATGTGCAAAACAGAGAGCTTGATTTTCGGTGAAAAACCTATGTTTAATAAAACTAAAAAAACACATACATAATAAAACCAAAACATATTAAAATTATATTTGTGGGATAGCTCATTTTGAGGACTACCATAATCATTTCAAATAAATTTTAAATGAATTCATTTGATCTGCCAAGAGATAAATCAAAAGTGATTTTTTATCAGCATTTTGATAGTGTAAAGGAGACTCATTTACAGGTATGTTTTAAAACTAGAGAGGTTCTATCCAATGGGGGCTTGATCTAAGGTAGTTTGATCAAACCCTCTTCAATTGGAATCCTTAAAATGGAACTTTTAAAGGCTTAAATCATTATATTTTCGAAAAATATGTGATTTCAGCAAAAATCAGTTCCTCATTCAGAATGTAGTTTAGATATTCTAAACATCTCAAATGAAAACATAGAAAATAAATCATTCCTATGTGGTCAACACGATACCTAGGATACCCTCCCAACAAACCAAAAAAAGCATGCATGATGAAGTTATATTACAAGAATATCAAGCAAGAACAATAGATAAAAAGATAATGATCAATTTCTTCATTCCTTTCTCTCTAAACTATTTTGATTAGGCATCATTGAGAGGTCCTTGGAATGAGTGTGAAATAAGATAAGTCAAAAGGACCAGATAAAGTAAATAAACAAGCTAATGTTCTTCATACTGCTAGCCAAAACTGAACTATGGTGATGCCTGATGTTGATGTCCATAGCAGGAAAGGATGCATCCTAGGACGTGTTGCTATCAAATGATATAGGATTGAATGGACGATAAGCTATTGATCCCAAGAGTTGACCAACTTGTCTACATACTAACCTAGACTTGAGAGTTTGACGATTTAGCTTTTACTTTTAAACCTGCTAGACTTGCTTCCAATTGTTTTACCAAAGGATGAGAATGAAGATTGATTTATTATGAATGTGATTCTTTTAGGTGAAAGTGGGATGTAGATGGATGGATTTTTTTGAAAAATTTGGATGTTTTTGGTGTTTTGAAATGTTTTGAGGCTATTTTTGGGATTTTGAGCTTTTTCAATTTTTTTTGTATTTTATACAATTTTGACCAAGAACCTAACCTAAAGACCTATCCTAGGGGTCTCGAGAGCTGATCAACAGATTAGCCTTTCCTACATTATACATGTAGAGACCACGTAGTTTAACTGACACATTCTTGATTATTGATGAAATGGATTCTTAAAGGACTAACCTAAGGTGTCTCGGGGGATGATCAAAGATCAACCTTGCCTACTTTCAAGCTCAAAGATGACATAGTTCAACTGATGACACCACTTTTTATTTTTTGGACTTTTTACATGATTCAAATGTTTTTTGATTTTTTTATGTTTTTGGATTTTTGAACGATATTAGGAATGTTTTTTGGATTTTCTTATTTTAAGGAAGATCACAAGAATATACACAAATTTGATCTAATCCAGGTACAAGAACATGCCCCCAGTGTGGTGTGATAGACTACTTTTATATAGGAAAGACAATTTGACCTTAGGAATGTGCCAAGTAGTATTAGGGTAGAACATGATATGAACATAGGATCGAGCTATGCTACTGACACGGATGGATGATGGAAGGATGCGATGTAAGTTGATAGATGATGATAGGTGCAAGCCATGAAGATCCTGGTGGATGTGGAGTTCTTTATTTACACAAGGCACCTATTTGCCAGGTTTTCACCAAGTTACTTGTCCATAGCACCACCAAAGTGGTTTTTACTAGAGGATGATTTTTCTCTTTGCTGTTTTTTAATCCTTTTTCTATTTTTTTATAGATTTTTTAATATTTTTTTATTTTTTTATATTTTTAATTTTACCCTTAAGAGATTAGCCATATTTTTTTTCGAGATGAGAGTTGTTTATGGGATCTTGCATAGGTTCTCCTTTGAGCATTGACAACTAGTATTCTCCCGACTTGTAGCTCGTAGTGATGATGAATGGTCCCAAACAATTGAGTTCAAATTTACCATTGCTATTTGGATTTGGTAAGTTATTTTGATTTCCCTTCAGTACTAGCTCACTAACTTGGAGGGTCTGACTCTTGATTTTCTTGTTGTAGCTTCACTTGAGATGGTTATGATATACTTGCCAGTGGTTTAAGGCATCCATATGTTGCTCATCTAGTATTTCTAGCTCATTCAATCGTGAGACCTATTATTCTTCATTTGTAATGAGATTATGTTGTGATATTATCAAGGACATGAGCTTGATATCAATGGGGAGGATGGCCTCTGATCCGTAGACTAGAGAGTAGGGGGTGGCACCTATTGGTGTGCAGATGATTGTGCTGTAGGCCCATAAGGTGGGATTCAATTGCAGATGCCAGTCTCGACCACCTTCATTGATTGTTTTCTTGAGGATTTTTAGGATGGTTTTATAGGTAGCTTTTGCTTGGCCATTTCCTTGGGGATAATATAGAGTGGAAAAGCAATGTTGGATTTTAAACTTTTCGCATAGGTCGCGAACATCCTAATTTTTGAAAGGTGTCCCATTATCTAAGATAATGGCTTGAGGGACATCGTATCGACAAATAAGATAACTAACTATAAACTTGGATAACTACTTTCTTGTGATATAGGTCATGGGAATGGCTTCCACCCACTTCGTGAAGTACTCCATGGCGGTGATGATAAACTTATGGCCATTGGATGAGGTGGGGGTGATTTTAACAATGAGATCAAGCCCCCATTGCAAAAATGACCAATGTGTGATGATTGGGTGGAGCTCCTAAGATGGTGCATGGATGAGGTTCCCATGCTGCTAACACTACAAACACCTTTTGACATAGTCATGCACTTCTCTTTCCATTATTTGCCACTGCACTGTGATCCTCAGCCCTATGACAAGAGCCTCATATTTTGTGATGTTGTTTGTGCATGGGAATGAAAATTTTTATGATTTATGTATGCAATTTCCTTATAGAGTGATGAATAAGATTCCCTCTCCTGACCCGTGTTGTTTGTAAGATACATCAAAATACATTTTCCAATGATCGGCTACATTGAGGTTAAAGATTGATTCATCGGAGAACTTTGAAACCAATGGATTCTCTGCATATACAGGTACTTCTGCTAGTTGATCTATGATTCCTTTTCCTTTGATAGCCTTGTGTTCTACATACTCAATTTCATGATACATTAGGATCATAACCCACTTAGTCATTTGTCTTGTGAGAGTTTCTTTGGAAAGTAGGTATTCAAGCGAATCTATTTTGCGATTAGCTTGCTCTGGTGTGCTAGCATGTAATGTCTGAATTTTTGTGCTATAAACACAACTACTAGGAAGGATTTCTTAATGGGTGTGTAGTTTAACTCATATCCTGCCATGGTCCTATTGATGTAATAGATAGCGCTTTCCTTCCTATTTTCATCATGTTGGGATAAGAGAGCACCCAGGGTTGCCACTATTGTTGATATGTATAAGATCAGAATTTTTCTTAGAATTGGTGGCATAAGGACTGGTGGTGTCAAAAAATACTCCTTGATCTCGTTGAATTCTTGGTCACAATTCTCATCCCATTTGTATGTTACCCCCTTGTGGATTATATGATATTATGGGATTTCCTTGTCTGCTAGTTGCACTATGAATCGACGGATGGAAGGGAGTCTTCCTTGTAGGCCTCTTCGATGCTTCAATGTCCTAGGTGCCTCCATTATAAGGATTTCCTTGAGTTTGGCAAGGTTGAACTCAATTCCTCTCATTGATACAATCTACCCTAGGAGCTTGCCTAATTGTACTCAAAAGACACTTTTTTGGATTAAGTCAGACCTTGAACTTTTCCAATATGTAAAAAATGGAGCTCAGAGCAAATATGTGGCCTTGTTGTTTCCTTGATTTAGCCAGCACATCATCCACATAATCTTCCATAGTTTTATGGATCATGTCATGAAATATTAGTAACATGGCCCTCTAGTAGGTTGCTCTTGCATTCTTCAACTCGAATGGCATCATATTTCAACAATATGTTCCCGACGGACAAGTGAACATTGTCTTGTTCTTGTCTTCCTTGGCTATCACGATTTTATTGTATCTTGAGAATCCATCCATCAATGATAGCATCTCATGTCCTACCATCATGTCCATGATCATGTCAATTTTTGGAAGTGGAAAGTCATCATTTAGACATTCCTTTTTTAAGTCTCTGAAGTCTATGCAGATGTGGATGCCCCATTTGGTTTTGAAATACGTATGAGGTTCGAGCTCCACTCTAGATAATCGATCAACCATATGAACCCTGCATCTAGGAGCTTTTGTAATTCCATTTTGACCAGCAATGCTATTTGGGAATGCATTTTTCTCAACTTTTGTCTCACAAGCTTCGCTTCAGGATATACAGCTAGGTGATGAACCACAACTTCTGGATCAAGCCTAGCAATGTCGGCATAATTCCATACAAATGTTACCTTTCTTTCCTCTAGGAATGTAGCTAGGAGTTCCTGTTCTTCTATGAGAAGTGACTCAATCTAGAATGTTATGTGTGGTAGTTCCTTTGTTCCTAGATTGACTGGATTGCACTATTATGCTAGAACCACTGAATTTTCCTGATGAATGGCACTAAGAGAAAGATTGAATCCTTCACCCTCTGACACATCAAAGAGGTTTTCACTATTGGATACGTCCTTCAGTTTTACTATTTTCTAGTCAAAGAGTGCCACTGTCTGGTTTTCACTCAAAAACCTTGAGATTATTCTCAATTTATCACTTTTGTTACTTAAGGATTCAATCAGTTCCCCATAATACACTTATGTATCTAGTATGTTGTCAAACCCAGCTTTATGATCTCCATATGGCATTGTATCTCATAATCCCATGAATTTAGAGAGTGCCTCATCATTTTTGAACGTGTCCACAATTGGTGGTGCTTGTTGGTTGTAATCAATGAGTTGGGGATAGACTAGGTTTATTTCATACATTTGATGGGCTGACTCAAAAGACAGGGTGCTAATCATGCATAGGGAGGAGTCTTCAAAAAGCATAGGCAAGGCAGTTATGTGATCCTTGTCACTACTACACACATTGGTTATGTCAAAAGTAAAGTTATCTAAGGGTAGACCTGTAGATACTAGTAGTTGAAGGGTGGCTACCGATAGCTGAGGGGGAGTCTTGAATGCTCTAATGGGAAGACTTCTGCCACATATGGTTACACTTGGAGGGGTACATCCAAGGCCACAATTATTCATGATATTTTCAACAATGATAGGTTCCAATCCGCTAATGCTATTTTTTCCAAGACTTTCATTTCTATTATAGCCCATTCCCAACAATAATTGAAGTCCTCTGTTGGAATCATCCATAGGAAGGTATAGTAAAGGTCTTTCATATTGATAGAGGAGACTAGATACGTTTCTCTCATCCACTACTTCTCGACCTAGATCCCCTAAACTCCTGAATCGAGAGGGATTCACTCTAAAATTTGGAGTTGTTGTATTGGCAGCCATGACTGTCGATGGGATCTAAGGGATTGAGGTAACTCCCTACCACAAAGGATCCTTTCTTCATTTTATAATCCCCACACCCATTGTCTTGGATTATGACCTTGATTTCAGATATGTAAGGAATGGTGGGTATCTTTGTCCTAGAAGTGGAGGCTATGTTGGTTCGATCTATATACGGGGTAGAAGGGCCTTCAATAGTTTTTGGAACTTGGGGATATTATCGTACTTTTCTTCAAAGTTTTTATAGTAGAAGGAGGGCTCAAGGTCACCATAGATTGTGATTGCTTTGTGTTGATATGAGAATTTAACACACTAATGGAAGTTTGATGCGACCGCTTGCATCCCATGTTGGAGTTGGATAGTGCCCTGAGACACTCTTTCTTGGCCATCATATGCTCTGATTGTGATTCCCTTGCCTTTTTCAATGGAATCCTCAGAGAATCCTAGATTCTTTATGAGCTTGAGAGAACAGATATTTAGACCTACACCTCCATCCACCAAGACCCTTTTGACTTTGTTTTTATGAACTAGGACCTCAAGGTGGAGTGCGCGATTGTGAGATGATTGGGTGGGGAAGTCCTAGTTAGAGAATGTGAGGAGATTTGAGGTGGTAATTTTTCTAACCATAGCTTGGAATTTTTTATTATCCAGATTGGATGAGACAATGGATGAAACTAATGCTTGCACTCAAGGATTTCTCTATGTTATGATCCGACATTGGATTTGTGTAGATCTTAAGATCTTGGTTTCCTATTGGCTGCTCTATGATAATGATCTTGTCATCGATGAGGCATTGGATTATATTTTTCAGCTTCATGCAATTGGTGGCTATTGTGTGCCCCTTGATTTTATGATAATCACAAAGGTAATTTTCATTGTACCATGGAGGTTTTACTAGGGGCTCTTGATAACTGTAATAGATGGGGATTTTGATGAGATTCTCATTGACCAATTTCTTCATGATGGATTCAACTGATTCCCCAAGGGCTGTGAACTTCCTCTTGGGGGGCTATTTGTTTCACGAAGGTGGTCCCCCTTGATTATTCAGATTGTTGATTTGATTGTTGGGTGGTTTTTTACCTACCATATTTGTTTGTGTTGTTGTGATTGTTGTTTTGTAATTGTTGATATGCTGGAGTGTTCTACCTTAGGGCACTGATTATGACCTTGGTATCAACCACACCATCATTGGTGACATTCTTGCTTTTTTCCCATGTGTGAGGTTTTTCATTATAGTTGGTGGAGGGGCGGTTATCTTGATGTTTAGGGTATCTGGGTGTACCCCCTTGTCCAATGAGGGCTCGATCAATTTTGAGCACCTTGGGGATCAATTGGTCATAAGTGGTAATGCATTGCATTTTTAGATGGAATTCCAAGATTTTCTCTAGATTTGAAATGATGGTGTAAATTTTTTGCTCCTCTAGCATGGCCCACTTGCTTTGATTGGCCTTGGATTTCCATCATTATAGGAAGGAAGTGAATGATTCCTCCTTACCTTGTTTGAGTGCAGATAGTTCCTCTAGACTAATATCCATTGTGATGTTGAATGCATACTTCTTTATGAATGCATCTATGATTTCTTGGAACATATTGATGCGAGTAGGTAAGTGAGAAAACCACTCCATGGTAGGGCCAGCCAAGCTTTAGGGAAATAGTGGCATCAGATATATATCATTATATGCGACTTATATGCAATGTACTTAGAATTCCCTGATGTGATCCTCAGGGTTTCCCAACCCATGGTATTCGTCAAACTTAGGGATGTTCAATCCCTTTGCAAATGGTATCATTTCCAAGTTCATGTCGAAAGGATAAGGGCACAAATAACTTGGTGTCCTTGTTTTCCCTGATTGAAGATTGAGCACTTGTTGCGAGAGAAATTTGATCTATGTTGTCACATCATCTTGTGGATCAGGAGGTGGAGTAAAGGTTTTTTGGAGAGGTTGAGGTGTTTAAGTGATGGGTGGAGTGTGGGTGGGATTTTTTTGTATGCTCTACTACACAAGTAAGGCTTGTTGATATTCTTGCATTTGCTATTGTGCCAACAATGCTTATTGTTGTTCTTGCTACTATTGTGCCAACAAAGCTGCTTGTTGTACTTATTGTTGAGTCACTTGCTATTGTGATTGAAACTTTTGTAGGGCTTTCTGATATCCGTGTTGTTGGGTTTCTTGCAATTGTGCCTAATATTGAGCTTGCGCTTACGCTTGCTAAGCTTGATATTGGGTTTGAACTTGAGCTTGTGCTTGTTGGGCTACCTGTGTGTCCTGGGTATCCTATGCAGCTTGTGCGGATTGACTTTCTTGTGCAGCTTAGGTGACCTATTCTTGTTGCAGTAAAGCTTGATCTTGGGCAGCCTATTACACTTGTTGTGATGTCAATTGTGCTTGCACTTGTTGGGAAACTAGTTGTGCAACTTGTTGATTTTGAATTTCCTGAAGTTCCTTTTGATAGGTGGCTCATTGAGCTACTTACAACGTGATGCTAAAGGAGTTGGATATGTTGGGTTTTTCTGGTGGTGGAGGTAGATTAGGAATAGTGTTTGTTGTTGTGATGAGTGGGACCGTTGTATTAATAGTTAGGGTTTGGATGGTGGAGGGTGTGATTGATAGGCTTGGTCCTTGGGAGATCATGTTTTGAGATTCTTTGGGAATGGTGGATGATGTGTTTATTGTTGGGGTTGTTTGAATAATTTCCACCTGTTGTTGTGACGTCGATGGCAAGATGGGAGGATTTGGTACAATGTTTTATTTTTTGATTGGAGGGTTGCTTCGATTTGGTTGATTGATGGTGGGTAAAGGGGGAAGGCCCAACCCAATGCAAAAACATAATATTTCATTTGCTAAAGCCAACAAAACTACAAAGAATGATGTGATGAATGTTGACATAGATGATGATAACATGATTTTATTTAGCATGATACTATCACTAATAACCCTATAGATGAAATGGTAGGGGCGATAGACATCATCCCTCATGTTAGGTCTCTAAAATGCACGTTTGAACCATAAGAGGTTGCCAAGCTTTTGACACATTTTTGGCTAATGTACAAGGCCAATTAATGTAATTGAACCTTCTACTCTTTAGGATTTGCTAAACCTAGGCGGGTGTGCCCAAATGTGGAAGCAGATTTGAAAGTTATGTTATCCTTAACTAAGACAATCTATTCACTATGGCAATGGGAAGTGAAATAGATGTAAAGGTTAATTTGGTATAAATTGTATAAGCATTATCAAGGTATATGAGTATGTTCGGGTAACATATGTAGTTGTTTGAAAATGAATGCTTTCTAAGGTTCCTAAAGTGAGTTGTATGGATTTGAATGAAGAGATGAATAAGACCAGTACCTTATTGGGTAAAATGGAGTCAAAGAAATCTAGTGATGGGTGACTAATATTGGCTACAACTCAAACTGTTTTACACTTAAATATTTATACTTTGTATAAATGTGCGAGGATGTGACTAGTAGACTCTTCTTCTTGATCCAATCAAGATCTATTAGGTTACTGTGATCTGTATTTAAGAAGACTTTAATCCTTCATTGAAGAAACCAGTTAAAAGGGATCACATGATGACAAAAAATGTGTACTGAAAAATGAAAAATATACTTGATATATTCAATTTTGAATAACTTAATAGTATTGTCTGGAGACAGTGTAGCAACCTTCAATTATAGACTCTTGTTATTGATCCAATTGATATTTTCAAATTACTGTAATCTGTTAGAAAGGATTTTAATTCCTACTTGAAGAAACCAATTAAGCAAATTACACAAGAACAACGAATGTGTCTGATGAATTTAGTATTCTGCTTGGAAAAAATTCAAATAATAAGGAACACCAACTTGGAGACAGTCGAATAATTGTTTAAATTAACAAATAATTGACACCAATATTTGAGTCACTGAAATTCACGGGTTTTCATTAATTCCTCTGAAATTTCATACATTAATAACTCTTTCACTTTGCACTTTTTATGCATTTAGGAAATACCACGCCTTATTTGCCTAGCCTTCGTGATAAAAAAATATTTAAGTCCCTCCATACCACACACCTTTCAAAATACTGTTGTAAAACTTATATGTTGTCCAGAATACCACACTACCACGAGACTAGTGTTGGGCCCTCGTGGTAATGTGGGATGCTACCACACTACCGCACTGGTTCCAACATCCTCCTATAGTCATGTCGGAAATTCCATCTGGTACCACCCATCTTATCATCTGCTTTGTTTTCGACACAAAATGACACTTATGTGGTTGATTTGTGTAGATCATTGGTGACTTCAAGAATTCCATGAATAAAGTTTTCTCCATGCATGGGTCAATTAGGTGCTTCTGTAATTTCTTCTCTTTCTATTTTCATATTCTCATACCTATGAGTCCTCCATGTTTGGTGAGATATTTTGAAGGCCACTGATAAATTTACTCCTATATTGCATCAAAGAATAACATGTAATTCGAGGGTTCCTTCGTTAATTTGATCATTTGGATACAAGAATTCTTTTCTCTTCCTCTCTATTATCTTCATTGACTGGTTTAAAAAGTGTCCATGCTGATATCTTTCCACTCTTGCCTGATGAAATCAATTGAATTATATTCAAATGCATTCTCAAAAGATTAGTCCTAACAAATGTTCCCACATATCCCTAGTCAAGCATGATCTTAATTGGATCTCAATCGACCTCGAACTGTGGCTATGGATATGCAATCTTCAAAATCAGGAACTTCGAACAATATTAGCGTGTAGAAAGCTTGGAATTTTCAGTATCATGTAGCTATTCAATCACCCTTGCAGGATTAAATAGTGTTGTGACTTTATCCATGGAAACTCAAGTGAACAAATTCTTCTTCTAGTCGATGGAAGAATTTAACATCCTTAAAGAAAACAAAGGAAACTTCAAAATTGGTATTCGTGCTTTTACTTATCAATTCAACCAAATTCCACTCCCCAATGTCGTCGAGTACACTTCTTACCATTTTCAAATAGCTTCAAAATGGTTTATGCCCCTCCTACACAACCTCTTAATTCTTTAAAATCATGTAAAATTTTTACCTAATATCCTTCACCAAAGACCGGTCTACAATTACGACCTCCAATTTGCAGCATATTACAGCCCATACATTACTTCAGTTTTGTTACCATGACTCCTTTCATGACCATCATTCGTACTTCTACATGCAAGATTGTTTCATTTTTTGATCATGTGTATGAGAGCTCATCATAGCTAATAGTTGGTTGATTACTAGGGGTCCATTAGTTAATTCTTATACTTCTCGGGGAACCCTAGTATGTTTCTACTTTTAAAGTGTTGAAATTTGAACACTTTTGTATTGCATCGCTAACACCAAAGCATAATATATAATTTTTGATTGGAGAATATTTTTCCTCTCGTTCATATCCATAATTCTTCCACAATGTCATTTTGTTATTTTGTCTCTGCCATATTTAGAGATTTATATGTTTGTCCTTTAATCTGACATCGAAGATCCATCGATTTTAGCAAATTTTCAAAGAATACTATTAAATTGTGCTTGTATCAGAATCAACAATTCCTTCTTTGGAAGGTGCTTACAATTACATTTCCGATTCCGACTTATTGACAAAAAGATGATCTTTGCATATGAACATAAACATTAGCACTAGTATAAGGATAAATAAATGATTTGTCAAAATAGACTTTCGTCTATTCAGTATTCTTCAAAATAAATTTCACGACTTGTCTCTATATTCTATTGGGATCTTTCCCTTCAAAAGCCTTTGTTCCTTACAAACAATTGTGTTTGGTCATTCTTTTTGTTGTTATAGAGCTTCCATACCAAGCAAGCCTGATATTTTTTACATTTCCAATCATTTCGATGTTGCACTTGTATGCAGAAAGTTCGACCTCATACTTAGCCACTCCAGGCCATCTTATCTTGATCTGTTGTCCATTGAGTAGGTCGCGATAAGATCTCCACTTTAGCAATAATTTCCTATCCCAAATGTTATTCCTGAATGCCATTGTAAAAGTGTATTATTCCAAATCAGCCAAAACACTTCTTAAATTAATTGATGATTTTTCATCTGAATACATCTTGAATTGAAGTGGGCATTTTGTCAATTTTTAGTTTTTGACTTTTGCACTGTGACAAAACAGATTAAGTAGCCTCCAAAATGGTTTTTTGAAACTGATCAAATGATCTAGAAAGGACGAGAAAATGTACCAGTATGTTGAGCTATGGTAGGGAAATGTGTTTGCAAAACGATTTTGTACGAGCTCATCAAAATTTAAAACTGTCAATGGTCAAAGTAGCTCACTTAAGTCGTTTTCTGCAAAATTGCGCCTCTCAAGTTGTGTAAAACTCATTCAGTTTTGGCTTCCAAAAAATATCAGATTATGCCCTGAAGTTCTAAAAATTGGCACGAAGGTAGATTTTGGTGGGGAGAATCTGATGCACCAATTCATTTGTCATGATATCTTTCTAATTACTTAATATTATCCCCCAAAGTTGATCATTTTAATATATTTTAATGTGTGTAAACAACAAACCTTCACAAAACTCAACTTGACCTTTCAAAACCTCATCAAAATTGATTGTATGAAGCTAGAAAATGGGGGAGATACTCACATATGGTAGATGAACACATCTACAAAGTGATCTTGCATGAAATTGCACTTCATTTTATGATTTTTCAAGTTGAGCCATTTCAGCAAATTTTTCAACTATACATCTGAGTGCAAAAATCAAATTTTTCTATATGGGAACCTAAAATTCGCATAAAATTTTAGGCTCCAACACCTCGTAAGGGCTGACATAAGAATTCTCTTGACATTTATTTCTCCTCTAAGGGTATACTTAAACATTTTCTTGATGGTCCTCCCTACATAGCCGATTGTATCTATGACAAACCCACTAATGGAATACTAATAGATCCCGCCTATGGAGAGAATGTGATCACCGAGGAATTCTTATTTTTACGTGAACTCTATCAATATGTGTATGATCAACCAAAAGCATGGATCAAGAAACACAATTGTTTTGCTTTCCCTACGATGGGATTGATCACCCTTCCATTGCAAATAGGACTAAAAAAATTAGATGTCACATTCTCCATCATCCTACAGTCGGACCAATTTCGTGTGAAGCTAGGCCACCCATGGCTTCACTCCATGAAAACTATCCCTTCGATTATGCATAAATGCTTAAATTTTCCACTTTATAATGAAGTTTTCACGATCCACCATAGTGGCTTTAACCAGTTGTCTTCAAAAGGTAACTTTTCCCTAGAAGCCTTTTGGCTCGATCCCATGGAACTTGTGAAGAAAATTTTACCTTAGTCTCCTTTTTTAATTTTGGCTTTTATAATTTTTGGCTTCGGTATGATCCATACTTAAAAGAAAAGGTGGTTCTGAAAGGTGCACAATGTGCCACATGGTGGTTGCATGTCTTTTATTTATCTACTTACTTTCAAGAGGAAGCGATGAAATGTGTCAGATCAACGGGAATCTTATCTAAGGCTATCTTCATAACTCTAAAAATTTTCACCCACTTGACACATCATTG
Organism: Sequoiadendron giganteum; assembly: GCA_007115665.2. Taxonomy (NCBI): domain Eukaryota; kingdom Viridiplantae; phylum Streptophyta; class Pinopsida; order Cupressales; family Cupressaceae; genus Sequoiadendron; species Sequoiadendron giganteum. The sequence continues at coordinate 276,553,543 of CM021107.1, forward strand.
CTTCATTTTAGGCAGGTTGTGCTTTGAAATAAAGGGAAATTTCTGGAGTTTGTTGAAACG